>APFE031099438.1:18347-33954 GCA_000404065.3 Pinus taeda
AGAGATAGTACATTTACAACTGAAGTCAACACTTTGACTTATCTAGATGAGAGCATAGATCATCTCTAAGAAGATGATACATGAGATCAGTTGAAGACATGCTGCTTCAACTGATTCTCCAAGGTGACTCCTTCACCCATCATCGTGCTGCATCTCGTCATCATGCTGTGCCTTACCATGCTGCACCCATCATCACAATGCTGCATCTCATCTTGCTTCATCAATCATGACGGTACCCATCATTGCACTGCATCATGTGCTATTGTTGCACCATGTTGCCATACTGACCTATGTGTTTGTTGCACCTAGCTAGCTTGCTGTCCCTGGCGTGCTAGTTGTACTTGCTGCACTAAGTATCATGCTGCTCTCCCAATGTGTTATACTAGCAGCACTATGAACTTGCTATATCATACTGTTGTACCTCACCATTGTGCTACCCCTCATTATGCTATGGTACACTTCATCGCTGTACCCATCATGTTGTAGCATTCATCAACATGCTGCTGCAACATATATGTTGCTTTAATGTATCATCATTGTTTTCTCCATCCAAGTGACTGTACTATTATCAACACAGTCCTAACATACACTGCCTTGCTGGACAGACTTCAACGTATATCCTTCAACACTCATCTCCATGTCATACAAGCCGCTTTCAGACCTTCCTTCCTCCATGGTTGTGACTGGGGCATGCTTGAATAGTCTTCCTTTATGTCACCTGGAGGACTGCAGTTAGGGCAGCATAGAGCTTCTCCATAGGGTTGCGCGTATAGGGCAGCGTAGGGCTCTCCATAGAGCTGCGTATAGGCCAGTGTAGGGCTCTTCAATAGAGCTGTGTATAGGGCTGCATAGGGCTCTCCAATAGAGTTGTGTATAGGGCAGTGTAGGGCTCTCCATAGGGCTGTGTATAGGGCAACGTAGGGCTCTCCATAGAGTTGTGTATTGGGCAGCTTAAAGCTCTCCATTAGAGCTATGTATAGCGCAGCGTAGGGCTCTCCATGGAGCTGCAATTAGATCTCTCCTTGTTGTGTTATGTAGGCTTCCTTCACTGCGTTAAAATCTCCTCCATGATAGTGTTAGGATCTAGGGCAGCGTATCCTCTTTAGATCTCTCCTCCCAGCAAAACCAAAAGACAAGTGGATAGGAAGAGATCACCAAGAGGATGTGTGTCCAAATGACTTTCAAGGCACGTCTATTTATACTAAAACGTTGAGCACAAGTGGGGTTTATTTGGTTGTTGGCCGACCTTGACGAATTGTCCCATAACACAAATAAATTCATATCTCCATGAATACTTATCGAAATCGGATGACCTTTAGATCAATCCTACACCTCTCGATGAGAGGGATCCAAGAAAAATATCAGCTGCCATTAATAAGATGACCCACATGGATTTTGGCCCTAGTTGCCAATTTTAACAGTAATTGAGTATTGTAGTTGGCTTATCATGGACACTTTTGGGCATGGATTAATGGGGAGATTCGACAGAAAGAGTGGGTTAGGTCTGTTCTCTTGTCCCCTAGACCTCTTTTGGATGTTAACCTTGGACCCTAGTCCTGTGGGATCTCTTTTACTGACCTTTGGGCTTTAGGGATGGTACTACATGGGAAACCCTGGTTTTGGTTGCATGGTCCCGCTCCCTCATCCACATATATTACTCTTTCCACTCATTATAACCCTATTCATCATTTCTCCCACCTGGGTCCACATAGGGTTAGCCTTCCCCTTCCCTTTGCCCACACCTTGGGTCAGGCTTGGACTAATGCCTTTGAGGTTGATGCAGCTGAAAAGAAAAGTAAAAGCATAATTGGCCTCATTCAAGAGGAATATGTACCACAAAATGCAAAATATGGTCGTGACAAACACATTTAGCATGTGGGAAAAAGCCAATACATGAGCTCCACCCCATCATCATGGCTATCACGCTAGTTCCTTCATGACCAACATTGACCATCCAGAGGTGCGGATTGGGTGTGGCTGCCTCTTCTAGGCAGACCACAATTTTTGGCATGAAAATCGAGGTGATCTGACCTCTGGTTTGACCGGTGTTGACTGCCCTAGTTTAGGGCTGCAAGTTGACTTCAGAAATTTGCAAATTGACTGTACTTTTGGGGCTGTTCAAGGGTTGTTTCTTCAAGCTGTTCGAGGACAAGTTGACAGGAAATTGATTAAGCATTTTAGAGGTCAATTTCATCTAGTTTGACCAAGTTTGACTTTGCTGATCTAGGGTTTGCTGCTGCTGATATAAAATTACAGAATTCAGATTTTGTACTATTTCTCTCTACTGAACTATTGAAGATAAAAGAAGATTTGATCAAAGGGTTTCCCCGCATTGGTGTTTGTCCCTGGCTAGCTGCCACATCTTGTGTCTCTTGTCTTGGCTTGTTTTCTGTTGATCATTTAATGTTCTATCTGCACTTTACTTAATGTACATGTGATTGCTAATCTGTGACTAATAAGAAGAAATATAAGTAAACTGCTCTAAGCATAGAACATACCATAATTTAACATGGTATTAGAGCTGAGGTGAAGACAAAGCCCAAGCAAGAGCAAGAGTAAGAGAAATCACCGAAGAGAAGGATTGGCAGGCAATCTTAAAATCATAGGGTCCTCAACACACTTCCCTGCTAAAGACAAACTCCATGAGAAGTCTGACTATCATGGATGGAAGATGTCTCTCGATCTAACATTAGAAGAGCACGAAGTGTTGGACCTGTGAGAGGCAGAATTATTGAGCCTCCATCAAATGCATCCGCTGCTGCTAGGAACAAATGGACCAAGGGAGAAGTCAAAGCAAGGAAGATCATCTGGGACTCTATCGACAAGTGCTTGGTGGCCTATGTTTCCGAACTGACCACCTCCAAAGAAATCTACGATAGACTGGTGAGTTTATTTAAAGTTAATGATGAAAATCAAGTCTTGTTTCTTAGAAATAAGCTAAAGGAAACTAAGAAGGGCAAAGATGAGAGTATGCAAGCATATTTCTTAAGGATCACTGAGATCAAGAATGATCTCCTATCTATTGGGGAAGTAATTCCTGACAGGGAAATGACACTCACAACTCTTGGAGGACTGCCATTTGAATGGTATATATTTAGGACTACTCTTCTCAACAATAACGTAATTCCTGAATTTGAGGAATTGATGGCCAGATTCATTCAAGAAGAAACAAGGATGGACGAGCAAGAAATGCCCATACTTAAAGGTCATCCCTCTGCCTTTTCTTCTCATGCTAAAAGAAGAAACAATTCCGGGGCTAAATTCAAAGGAAAGGCTGGACCAAAGGGTGGAAGAAAAGGACGATGTTACAATTGCAATAAAATGGGTCACTATGCAAGGGAGTGCCCTGATAAAAGAGACTCACACCGGGACAATGATCAAAATCCCTCTCAAGGCAATCAAAGGAATGGCAGAGGTAAAAGAAGTGCTGGAAATCAAGGAAGAGGACAACCATTCAAGGAGGCAAGAATTTCCAGGTATGAATCTAACACTGTTAACAATAAGCAAGATGAATATTATCTACCAGCAGCTCTCTCTACCACTGCTCCCTCGGACTCGCTGGGAAATTGGCTTATTGATAGTGGTGCCTCAAGGCACTTCATTGGTTACAAAGAAGCTCTCTATAATCTGATGGAGAAGGAAACCAAATTGGAAATTATTCTTGGAGATAATTCAAAATATCCCGTGAAAGGCGTAGGAAATGTCACTCTTCAATTGAATTAGGGAAATACAATCCATTTACAAGATGTATTATATGTACCTGATCTCAAAAAGAACCTGGTGTCCATTTTGGCAATGGAAGACAAAGGCTACAAGGTGGCCTTCAGTGATGGCAAGGTACATGTATGGAAAGAGAACTTTAAAGATGCTTTTACTCTTGGGTTTCGAGTTGATTCATTATATTAGGTCGGAGGAAGTCTGCTGGGTGTCATGTCTTGTGACACATCTCTTCAGTCTGAATTATGGCATCGGAGGTTTGCTCACCTTCATTATAAAGCTCTAC
This sequence comes from Pinus taeda, assembly GCA_000404065.3. NCBI lineage: Eukaryota > Viridiplantae > Streptophyta > Pinopsida > Pinales > Pinaceae > Pinus > Pinus taeda. The sequence continues at coordinate 22,351 of APFE031099438.1, forward strand.
CTAATGTGAGAAAAATGGTGACCGGGATGCCCGAGTTCAGATTAGAGCAAGAAGGTGTATGTCCAGGATGTGGCGAAGGAAAGCTCAAAAGGGGACCATTCCCCTCAAGCCAAAGCAAGACCTCCGATATATTGCAGTTGGTTCACTCAGACATATCTGGTATGATGCCTGTGAACTCCTTGGGAGGATGTTTATATTACCTCACTTTTACAGATGATTATTCTTGCAAGACTTGGATATACTTCTTGAAAAAGAAGGATGAAGTGTTCTCCTGGTTTCGGCACTTCAACTTCTTGATCGAGAATCAAACCGAAAAGAAGATCAAGACCTTAAGGACTGATAATGGGACTGAATATGAATCCAATGAGTTTCATGACTTTTGCAAAGAGGCTTGCATTAAGAGAGAGACTACTACACCATATACTCCTGAGCAGAATGGTGTGGCAGAAAGGAAGAATCGTACAATTGTGGAAGTTGTCCGTGCTATGTTCCATGATCAAAGACTTCCGAAGTTTCTATGGGCTGAAGCTGCAAATACCGTCGTATATGTACAAAACCAATGCCCTCATCAATCATTGGGTTCCAAGACTCCTGAAGAAATATTCACCAGTAAGAAACTTGACGTTTCTCATTTTAGAATTTTTGGAAGCCCTGTATATTTCCATGTGCCAAAGGAGAAAAGGAATAAATTGGGTGCATTTGGAAACAAAGGGATCTTCGTGGGCTTAGCAAAAATACTAAGGGCTATAGAATCTATGTAGCTGGTCAAAGGCAAGTCGAGATTAGTCATGATGTCACCTTTGACGAAGATATGGCTCTTAGCAAAGTAGACAATCTTCCTACTTTAAGGGGATCTAAAGAAACTGACACCAGGGAACCGAAGGAAAAGGAAGATGAGACGATGCCCAATGTGGAAGAACCTATGGATCCCATTGATCCTCCTACACAAGAGCCTTCCTCTTCTAGGAAGAGGCCTTCATGGCTTAGGAGGACACTTGATGATGTTGAAGGAAACATTGCACCCAAAGGAACCTTTTGTGAAAGTAAGGAGCCGAACAGGTATCAGGGATACTTGACCATCATGAGCACGATCATTCAAAATGAGCCTTCGTCATTCACAGATGCTGTCAAGCATCAAGTATGGAAGGATGCTACGATCGAGGAATATGAGTCCATCATGAAAAACGATGTTTGGGATGTGGTCCCCAGACCCAGGACAAAGCTGTTGTCACTTCAAAATGGCTTTACAAGATAAAGCATGTAGTTGATGGAAGTGCGGAAAAAAATAAGGCTCGTTTTGTCACTCGTGGCTTCTCCCAGAAGGAAGGTATAGACTATGACGAGATATTTGCACCTGTTACTCAATATACCACCATCGCCTCGATCATAGCCCTTGCTACTTCGTAAGGATGGAACCTACATCAGATGGATGTCAAGACTGCATTCTTACATGGTTCGATCAAGGAGGAGGTTTATGTGGAGCAACTCGAAGGATTTGAGATTTATGATCGAGAATCTCATGTGTGCAGGTTGAAGAAGGCCTTCTATGGGCTAAAGCAAGCACCCCGAACGTGGTATGAGAGGATCGATAGCTACTTGATGAAGCTGGGATTCACTAGGAGTGAAGCCAACCCTAACCTTTACTTTAAGTTTATAGATGACAAGCCTCTCATACTGGTGCTATATGTTGACGACATCTTTCTAACAGGTGCAAACCCTTTCATTCACAAATGCAAGAGGGAGCTAGCTTCTAAGTTCGAGATGAAAGACTTGGGACTTATGCACTACTTCCTAGGACTGGAAGTCTGGTAGAAACCACGGGAGGTTTTCCTATCTCAAGGAAAATATGTGGTGAAGATATTGGAGAGATTCGGCATGGTGGACTGCAAGCCCGTAACTACCTTGATGGAGCTTGACTTCAAGAAGTTAAACGGTAGTGCTGCCGGACCTGTTTTACGAAATGCTACAGAGTATCATCAACTCGTCGGAGCATTGATGTTCTTGGTGAACTCCGTCCAGATATATGCTTTGCAGTCAACACATTGAGTCAACATATGGTTGAGCCTCACCACTAACATTGGATTGGTGCCAAGAATCTGTTGAGATATCTTCTTGGCACAGTCACTCATGGCTTGAGATACACTGTCGGAGATGTGAGACTACTTGGGTATACTGATGCTGATTGGGTAGACAGTGTGGTGAACCGAAAGAGCACTTCTGGGTGCTATTTCTCTTTGGGATCTGCCTCGATATCCTGGATGAGCAAGAAGCAGAAGTCGGTGGCTTTGAGCACCACCGAGGCAGAGTACATTGCTGCTAGCATGGTCTCCTGTGAGGCAGTCTGGTTGCGAAAGCTTTTCAGTCGCTGTTTGGATTTACATTGGATACCACCGTGATCCTGTGTGACAACCAAAGCGGGGTTCGTTTATCAGAGAATCTCGTATTCCATGATTGCTCCAAGCTCATCGATATCAGTTACCACTATATTCGAGATATGGTGCAGCGGGGAGCAATAAGGCTCCTACATATCGGTACAGATGAACATGTCGCCGACATTTTGACAAAGCCCTTGGGAAAGGTCAAATTCCTAACTTTTCGAGAACAACTTGGTGTCGTTCAGAAACCCTCTTATGAGCGTCGAGTATGATGTATTGAGCTCTGGGAGCTCCAGGGGGCTGTCACATTAAAAACTGCGATTGCAATATTATTGCGGACCCGACTACAACACTATAACATAACTTAATGTAATACCGCATCCCATTGAATCGCAAGTTTCAAAGGGATATGAAGTATAAAACTTTCGAATGAACAGAATTAAGTAAATATTTTATTAATAATTGAATGATGATTACATTTTTGTGAGAGGCCCTGGCTATATACCGCCTTAGGTGCCTCTTGGTGAACGGGCATGATCTTTGATCATGCCCTTTTGCCTAATAAACTGCAACTAACTAATTTTTACATAACATTGCCTTCCTCTCGAAAGAATGCTTTGTCCTCAAAGCATACGTAACGACGTATGTTGTTGACAAAATGCTTCAGTCTCCCAAGAAGCTTCTTCTTCGGGTAAGTCCTTCCACTTTATCGAGTATTCCTTGATTGTACGATGTTGAAGCTTTCTTTCTCTAGTAGATAAAATACCTTCTGGTTCTAGAATGATCCTTCCCTCATCATCCAGGGATGGAAGTGTTGTTTGCGCTGATTGATGGTTGCCTAGTGCCCTTTTAAGGCAGGAGACATGGAAGACATTGTGAACACGACTTTTCTCTGGAAGGCTTAAACCATACACAACTTGGTTGATCTTTTTGTTGATCTGATAAGGTCCATAGAATTTTGGTGCCAATTTGTTTTTTCCTTTCTGTTTTAAGGACAATTGTTTGTATGGTTGGAGCTTGACAAACACCCATTCTCCTACTTCAAATTCTTTTTTGGTTCTGTTTCGGTCTGCTTGTTGCTTCATACGATTCCTCGCATTATTCAAGTTTTCTTTCAGTATTTGGATGATTTTTTGGGTTTCTTCTAGTTGATTTTTAATAGCAGGTAGATTTGTCTGGAAAATAGCTAGATCCTTCCCTTTTGGAGGTTCATATCCATACAAAAGCTTGAAATGGCATCATTTTTGTTGACGTATGATAAGTAGAATTATGCCACCATTCAACGAGATGCAACCATTGAGCCCACTTATTTTGTTTTTCTGTAGTGTAGCAACGTAGGTAGGCCTCCAAACATTTATTGACAACTTCTGTTTGTCCATTTGTTTGAGGGTGATAAGCGGAAATCATATTAGGTAGGTTCCTATGTGGTTGAAGTTTGAACAACTCTTTTCAGAAATTACCTTTGAATTTGGCATCTCTATCATTCACAATGACTTTCAGAAAGCTGTGTAATTTATATATATTTTTGCAAAATATTTCAGTGATTTGTTTAGCTGAGTATGATTTCTTTATTGCCATAAAGTGAGCATATTTGGTGAGTTTGTCGACCACTACGAAAATCTTGTCCTTGCCTTCAGATACGGGTAATCCTTCAATAAAGTCCATCGAAATTTCTTCCCATTTCTGATTTGGAATGTTTAAAGGGTGAAGTAATCCAGGTGTCATAATATTTTCATTTTTATTCCTTTGACATGTGTCGCACTCTGCTACATACTTCTGAATATCACGACTCATTCCTTTCCAAAAGAAAGATTGACGTGCATTGTAGTAAGTCTTAAAGAATCCTACATGTTTGGCTGACGGTGAATCATGTGATTCCTTGAGTGTCTTAAATTTAAACTTGGAATTTGCATTTAGATAGATTCTTTCCTTGTACCATAGAATATCATTTTTCCATTCAAATTTTGAGTTGTTGGGAAGGTTATTGATTATCGCCGTTATTTCAGGATCCTTGGCATATTCACTTCTAATCTCGTTAAGCCATTCAGGAACAACAACCGAGATTGCAAGTCGTGTTGGTTCTTCGTCTTTCCTTGATAGGGCATCTGCTACTACATTGTCTTTTCCCCATTTATGTAGTATTTCCATGTCAAAGGCGACAATTTTTCAATCCATTTTTGTTGTTCTTCGGAAAGTGCTTTTTGTTGAAGGAGGTGTTGGAGACTGTTATGGTCTGTTCGAATGGAGAACTTACTTCCCAAAAGATATTGCCTCCACTTAGCTAGTGCCTGCATAATAGCTAGCATTTCTTTGTTATATGTGGACTTGAGCGTTCTCTTTTATTGAGCTTCCTGCTTTCAAAAGCTATTGGATGCCCTTCTTGCATTAACACTACACCTATACCAAATCCGGAAGCATCACACTAGATGATAAATGGTTTAGAAAAATCTAGTGTTGCCAATCTAGTGTTGAAAAATCTAGTGTTGTTAATTATATAAAATTTAATTAAATATATATGTATATATATATTATATATACGTATGCGGACAGTCACATGTGGCTGAACGGTCACCTTACCTGAACAATCACGTTACTGTTTGACCATCGACTTGTGCAGATATCAAGCAGAGCCAACCGTAATGGACGGGAGACACAGTGTTGCAGGCGTATGGTCAACCGCTGACAAGGACGCGGTGCGGCAAGCACAACTAGAGCCAAGCAGCGGGCACGACAGTGGTGATAGGGACGCGGATAGGGATAGTGGTGACAGGGACGCGATGTTGCGGGACGGATGGACAACATACGAGAACAATGGACGGAGACGATGAGGGACAATGACAGAGGAATTTTTGTGGATGGATGGAGGCAGGGTGAATGACACAGGCAGGGAGGCAACGAGAGACGCGGGGGAACACACTGTGGAAAAAATGACAGGGGAGAGAGCACGGTGGAAGGGGTCGGGGAACAATCGAAGCGGAACGGATTGAGATTATGGGGTGACAATAGCAAAGCGAAATGACAGTATGTAGCAGACGTCTTGGTGTAGTGACTTGTTGGAAGACCGAACTTGCTCCGATACCAGATGAAGTATAAAACTTCCGAATAAACAAAACTAAGTAAATATTTTATTAATAATTGAATGATGATTACATTTTTGTGAGAGGCCTTGGCTATATACTGCCTTAGGTGCCTCTTGGTGAACGGATCATGCCCTTTTGCTTAATAAACTACAACTAACTAATTTTTACATAACAGGATGACGTGTAAAACCTCCTATTGCGATAATATTGTGGACTTGAAGGATTCATTAAAAACAGTTCATTGAATATTGCATCTACTCCATCGGAAGACAGAGCTTGTGCACACTTGTAAAACCTCCGATTTTTATGAAGTTGCGATTGCGGGATTAAAGGTGATGATGTGGCATTGGGACCTCCATGTGGGTATAGCAGCGCTTATGTGATTTCCGTACATAATAAGTCTATTGGATGAATATTAGAAAAAGGCCTCTCTAATATAATTTTAATATGCAACATCATAAGTCGGCCTCTCCTCCAATAAACGTGTCTTTTGGGTATTGATGAGACTTGTATATATACAAGTTAAAAGCTTCACCTCAAGCATTGATTTTGGGCATCTATCACAGAGAAGATGGACAGTTTACAACTCGTGAACGTGAATTAGCATAAGAAAGGAAGCCAAAGGTCGAGCGAACGAAAGTGGAAGCTAAAGGTCGAGCGAGCGAGAAAGGAAGCCAAAGGTTGAGCGAATGAAAGTGGAAGCCGAAGGTTGAGCGAGCAAAGAAGGAAGCCGAAAGGTCCAGCGAAAGAAGAAAGAAGCCGAAGGTCGAACTTTCTGTTGTCTGGGTTATTTATTGAAAAGCTCGGGCCTGTGTTTGACAATGATTCAAATAAGAGTTCAAAAGGACGCTCTGTAGATCTAAGAAGATTATCTGAGTATGAACAGGGTTGTTTTTTAATTGAACGCACAATATGAAACCGTGACAGTCACTCCTCTAAAGAAGTCACTCCTGAAGCAGTTACTCCTGAAGCAGTCACTCCTGAAGCATTTACCGTGACAGTGAGAACAGAGGCTTGAAACAGAGAGTTGTTTTTGTGCAGAGCTTAGTGTAGTCCATTGTAGACACATTGAAGTTGTGTGAAGACTATTGTAGATCATGATGGCTATTTGAAATCATCATGAGGTAACTTTACAGACTCTATTTGGGCAATATGAAGAATTGTGAAGACTCCTTCATATGAAGAATTGTGAAGACTCCTTCATATGAAGATAGGTTGTCATTGATGTAGCAGTGAAGCTGTAGATTGACAAAACACAGTGAAGAAGATTTTGAGAGCAATGTAATACAATCAAAACATTTCTTGACAAGATAGAGTCGGAGCCCTTGGGGTTGGTGCTTCAGAATTGGAAGGATTGGTGTCCTTGGAGTTGGTGCTCCTAAATCCAAGGTGTTGGTGCCTTGACAAGATAGGGTCAGAGCCCATGGGGTTGGTGCCTCAAAATTGGAAGGATTGGTGTCCTAAACACAAGGTTGGTGCTCCTAAACACAAGGTTGGTGCCTTGAGAAGATAGGGTTGGTTCCCTAGAAGTTGGAGCCTCACAAAAGACCAAGTTGGTGCTTGGCAACAGGTTGGAGCCTTATATATATTGTACTTGGTTTATTGTAAAGATTATATTAATAAAAACATTTATTTCTATTGTTCATTTTGTGTTCTAAATATAAATGATTTAATTAGTAAAAAAAACAATTGAAAATGAATACTGATTCACCCCCCCTCTCAGTGTTTCCAACAAAAATGGATACAATGGCTTTCTACTTGAGTTGAGATGGGCTTAAATGAATAGAATACCTTCTTCCTTGAATCGAGATAAGGCAAATAAATACGATTATTTCCTGTTGAAGGAGAGTTCGGATTATCCACAATAGTGTTTATAATTTGTTGACGTTTCAAATCCCAAAGAGGATCCATCATTAGGACATTGCTTGAGAAAAGATGAGACAATGCGGAGGAAGAGGGAATAAATAATAATAAGGCACAAAAGGAAAACAAAACTATAAAAGGTTGGCTTAAAACCAAATTAATGTAGCTGAAAACGATTCTTTCCTCCTTGATCCTTCTTGACTGACATGGTAAATAGGAAAATTGAAACACTTTTGTCAGAATTCAGTAGCCTGCACCATTGACATCATACACACTCAGTCACCATGGTAATAATGAAGGTGGCTACGGTAGGGAAGAATATTCAACCTGCTATAATTGCTGTTGGTTCACTATAGTAGCACAACTTCCAGTCATGCAAGGTTGGCCCTGTCATAAATAGGGTGACCTGCATTAACATCAGGTGCAATGACCTCTCATATGTGCTCTCTACTGGCAGATGCACAACCCTGTTGCAGACCCCTTTTCAGGTGTGACTTGAAATAGAGTGCCATTCAATCTGTTGGAATGTATAAATAAAGTCAGTCGATTTGGTTGGTTATAGTGCATACTCTGGTTCAATATCAAGTAAGTTACAAGTCTTCACATTTGGTGTTGGCCCTGTCATAAATAGGGTGACCTGCGTTAACATCAGGCGAGATGACCTCTCATATGTGCTTCTCTACTGGCAGATGCACAACCCTGTTACAGACCCCTTTTCAGGTGTGACTTGAAAAAGAGTGCCATTCAATCTGTTGGAATGTACAAATAAAGTCAGTCGATTTGGTTGGTTATAGTGCATACTCTGGTTCAATATAGAGTAAGTTACGCGTCTTCACAGTTGGTGTTTGCAACTTTGTTTTCAGTCCATATTCTGCAAATCACATCCATGGTGGTTTCTAGTCTTTTGTCTATGGATGTGACAATGTAACTGATTCTGTCATTTGGTGTCAATGTTGAAATCACTGGTGATGGAGATAGTGTTGAATTCAGTTGTCTGTGCTATTGACATCATCCAAACTCAAGTAACCACAGTAATAAATGAGGGTGGCTACTATAGGGGATAATATCATAATATTGGATCTGTCACTATTGTCCTGATTTCTGCTATTAGTGCCCGAAACTGAAGTATGATGTGTGTGAAAAATGGTAATACCTGTCATTCAAGGTTAGGCCTCTCATAAACGAGGTGACCTGTATCAATTTCAGGCACGCTGTCTGCTCATGTCTGCTCTTTATTTCGGGATTCACAGCCCTGTTGTAGACCTTTTACATTGTGCATTGAAATAAGCTGTTAGATTGCGCCTGCTGATTGGTAGTTGTTCTCCTTCAGTGGAGCATGTAACCAGCAGATCCACTTCAGTTCATCTATGATCCTGTAATGGACCTTGTTTGCAGGAATGACACACTAGAGAATCTACTAAGGGTGGGCACAGCAGTTAGAGATTTCCAGTGAGAGAGAGGGCACACACATGCTTCATGCATGCACTATTTTTTGATGGTGTAAATCCTAAGTTAGGAAGGTCACATTGCATGAGGAGGTTTACTATCTTCAGAGGGATCAGATCCCTAGTTGAGTTGGGTTTATGGCTCCATGCACTCAGTCTATTCCAGTAAGCAATGTATGCATAAGGTTGCACTCCCTTACGTGCATGGGAGTTAAGGTTTGACACTGTCAAGCGGGGTGCATCACTTGCATGTGTAGCTTCAATGTAGCCCTTTTCTTCTCTTGTTCTACAAAGGAGATGGGGTGCTTCATTGGTTCGTTAGAACATAGAAGTTTTGAGCTAATTGCACTGTAATTTCTTCTTTTAGTTAATAGAAAGTGATGTTATTGGTTGTTGCAAATTGAGCTTGCTGAAGCAGAAATTAAGGAAAGAAAAGACATAATTGATAATTCTGAATGTTTTCAAAGTTCAGATAAGACATGATGAAATATTATGGGCTAGCTTCTTATGTAACTGTTCCAGCAGTTACAAAGGCTAATGTTTTAAATTGAGAAATATTTGACCAATGGCTTTCATTTTGACAACAAACTTCTAATGCTGGCCTACATACACACACACACACACACACACACACACACACACTATGTATTACATTAACATTACAAATTTATGTAAACCAATTCTCCAAGAGAGCTTTGCCATACAGTTTACTCTAAAAGGACTGGACTTGTTATTGACCTTTTGTACTGATGTTTTATGACTTAACATGATTTTGAAGGTGAAAAATATCTGTTGTGGCCTATTTGGCTTGCCCAGAGATAGAGATATAGAGCATTTGGCATCCTTGTGAAATAGTTTTTGGAGAAACATGTATAGAAAGCCCCTATTTAACATGTATAGAAAGCCCCTATTTTCCTTGGGTGTCTCGTTAATTTTGAAGCTGGGATTTTTTTAAAACTATACAATTTCTTTGCACTCTGATAGAAGTCATGTTGTGGAGGAGATAGTGTTACGTGCATCATGTGAGTACATAGATTGTTGATATTTTTTGAATTTTTTGCTATGAACTTTGGATGTGTATGTAGTTGTTTTGAGTTTGAACAAAACTCGGAAACTATTGTTTCCATTATTAGCTTGTACTTGTAGATCAAGTGGTGCTAGGAAGTAAATATGTCTCACATCCCTGTAGAAAGAGAAAGTTTAATATGGTGATCATAAGAAACAAGATACAAAATTCTCTATTAACCGTTCTTTATTTTGATGTAGGCAAGACAGGCTCTTGTTGTTAGAGGAGTTTTCCCTATTCTAGCAGATCCTCGACATACAGTAAGATTCTTTAGCTTTTCCCAATGTTGACCAGATTTAATTTTAAGTTCATGGCAATATCCACTAAATTGATGTGTCAATAAAGAAGTAATGTATATGGGATTAATTCTTCAAATTTGCTGTTTTAATTCTTTTACTTGCTGTGATCAATATTGTTTGATTGAAAAGGAAATGCTATTGTAGGTGATGTAAACTGTGTGAGAGTTTTTCCATATTGATGAACATAAATACAATCAAAATTCAATCTTTATTTTCAGTCGAACATGATGTACAATCGTCTGCTAACTAAATCTTTTGGATCTTTTAATGGTTTAGTAGATGTGTCCTCTTCTACCTTCTGAATGAAACCATAGTGTTGAGTGTTGTAGCATCGGAAGATCTTCCACATAGGCTTGTCGTCTTAGCATGTAGAAGATCCTCCCCATAAGCTTGTTGTCTTAGCATGTGGAAGTGAATTCCTCTTTAAGTGGTTGTTCAAGAGGAGCAACTAATATAATCTTCTTCCTAAGTTTAACTTAGGAAAAATACATCGATCAATTAAAATGATTAATGTAGGCTTGGGATAATGTTTTCTGTAAGGATAAATATTTAATTATCTAAGTGAATTAGATCTAATCTCCACCGTTCATCTAAGTGAGTTAGGATTTAATCCTAGCCCTCAATCACTTTGGAGATTAGGGATTTGGCGTTGGAGAATTATGAAAGGAGCCTAGGGGAGAATATGAAGACACATTGCATATTGTAGATACTCAAGTGAGAGAAAATTCAGATAGATTTTTTGAATTGTAGATTTTTGTGAATGAATGACAAGGTTGAGGAAAGGAGAAAAGACAACAAGAGAAAAATTTCAATTGCAAGAAAACTAGCAGAGAACTTGCACTTACGAATACAACAAGGTCGCGCAATTAGGGGAGCCGAATGTGTAATGCATAGGAGGATGGAGGGATGTGTTAGCCACCAAAAGTGGGTGACCCCATAGAAGAATTTTTTCTTCTATCATCTCTTCCAGCCGACTAGCCATAGTTGCGGGGGAGTGCCCCCCCCCCTTGAACCCGCTCCCGAAGCGCGCTCCGGGCGGGAGCGGCTCCGGAGCGGCTTGGGAGCGCGCTCCCTAAATCGCTCCCGGACGGGAGCGATTTTCGGGAGCGCGCTCCCTTCCAAAAAAATTTCGCTCCCTGCCGATTTCGGGAGCGGCCGCTCCGTCGCTCCCACAGCGCTTTTTAAAGCCCGGGAGCGATCGCTCCCGATCGCTCCCGAGCTTTAAAAAATCGCTCCGGGAGCGATTTTCAGCTAGCCGGGAGCGGGTCGGCGGAAAAAAAATCCGCGGACCCGAAAAAAAGTTAAATTAAAAAAAAAAAATTGTTTTAAAAGCCCTTTTGGGCATAAAATCATTTCATTATTTTGGTTTGAAGAGGTTGAGGGCTTGAAGAGCAAGAGCAAAGGAGCAAGGAGCAATTGCTGAAGAGCGAGGAGCGAGGAGCAAGGAGCGAGGAGCAAGCCTGCAGAGGTAAGTAA
>APFE031099438.1:53342-66222 GCA_000404065.3 Pinus taeda
ACAGTAGAGAGAGAGAGAGATGTGATGAGATGAGTGAGTCCAAATGAGGAAAATTCCTCCTATATTTATACACAACGTTGGTGTTTGAATAGATGCGATTGTTGTGCTTCTGAGCCTACATGAGTTGTAGGTCGGCTTGATAATAATTCCATAATCAAAATAAATTCATATCTCCATGAATACTTATCGGAATCGGATGATCTTTATATCAATCCTACACCTCTCGACGAGGGGAATTTAATAAAAATATTATCAGCCATGAATAAGATGGCCCACATGAAGTTTTGCCCTAGTTGCCAATTTTAACACTCTCTCAACTAGGGAGAACTTAAAAAACTCGAACCTAGTGCAGAAGGGACTGCGCTAGGGTGACGCAATAGTTGTGCAGAGCCAATTTATATGAACAACCTACACAAATAAAACTAGTGTGAACTTATATCAACAAACATGGTGAAGTCTTCCTCTAGGTTAGAGGACAACCTATCAATCTCTACTGATGTTGCCTGCTGGTCCTGCTTCTCCTACTTGTCCTTGTTCCTGAGAGGACATTGGGCACTGTAGTGACCAAGCTCACCACATCTGAAGCACCTGACCTTCAACAGGTCCTTCTTCTTCTTTCTCTACTCCCCCTATCCCTGACTGGGACCCTTCAATGCGAGGGTCACATTCTCCTCCTCCTTCACCTACTTCTATTTGTTGTTGTTGCCACTGATGGAGATGGAGCTCTTCAATAGAGCTCGTCTCAACTCCTATTGCAAATCAGCCCACATTTTGTCCCACCTTGGCAAGGTATCTCTACCTAAGATACTTTGGAGGAATACTTGCCACTCCTCTGAGACACTATTGAGTGCCAATCGTACTAGCTCCGTGGGTTGAGGCACTGCCCCAACAACTGCAATTTGGTCCCGGATCTCTTGAACCCTGGTGAGGAAGGGGTATATGCCTTCTCCCTTTTGCATCCTAACACAACACAACTTCTCCTCTAGGTACATCTTTTGTTTCTCGTAAGTACCTTGGAATAGCGTGGAGAGGGCATCCCACATCTCTTTGGCAGTATCTTTGCCAGGTATGTGAGAAACCACATGATCCTGGACTCCATCTAGGATCAATCGTTTCGCCCATGACATCTCCTTTTTGTATTCCTTTAGCTGATTTGTGTCCTGGGGAGCTGCTACCACTACATCAATATATGTTTTCAGGCCAAACTCATCTCACATCCTTGCCTTCCAGATGACATAGTTGGAAGCCCCATACAACTTGTCCTTATCACGAAGCCCAATAGTGGCCATCTCAAAAATATAAAAAAACATTGAAAATCTCCTCTTTCCTTCTACTCAGTGACTGCACTGTTATTCACACTCCCTTATGGAGTGAGAAGATCTTCTCACAACGATTCTTGATCTGCGAGGAAAAATCGAACTTCTTGAGACTAGAAGTTTCCTGAGGAAAATTTCCCCTCTGTGTGTACTCTTCTTCCTTCCACTCGACGTTGGCTATGCTCTAGCAAACTACTGCAAAAATCATTGCGTCCAACTAGAGATTTGCTCAACGAAAAAAATCTGAGTTGTTCCCTTTGCCTCTGCAATCACTCGATTTGGAAAGATCAAATTTTTTTGCCCCTCACTTGGAAAAATCGAACCTCCACAAGTAATTGGCCTCTTGGTAGAATGACTGCAATGCCCATGGGAATTTTGGCCTGCTGCCCACAATGAACAGCAGAATTCCTTCTCTCTTCACTTCTGAGCTCTCCGGCTGATCAATTGCGCTCTGATACCATGTGCGAATTCCTAAACCCAAATCCTATTGCCTACAACAAATATTGAATAAATCACACTACAACCTACACAAATAAAACTGCGGAAGAATAAATGCTGGAAGAAATGCTCGCACACACACATACAAATAACACAGTTATTTTTGGACAAAGTCCCCAGAAAACCCCAACTTGGGAAAACCGGTGCAGTGGTTGAGGGTTTTATTATTAAGTAGCATTGAAATAATTTGAGTACAATCTAGATGCTGAATACTGGCAATCTTGTAGAGAAAATACAAAATATTGGCAAAAATCTAGTGAGGAAATTTCCTCACCCCACAGGCAAATCTGGGCTTTAACCTTAGCTCCAAGTGAGTTCTCCAAATTGGCTCTGCACAACTATTGCGTCACCCTAGCGCAGTCCCTTCTGCACTCAGTTTGAATTGACTTCTCCTCAAGTTGTCTGGTCATCTGCTGTCTGAGAAAATGTCTCTCCTGACCTCCAGAACCTCTGTCTAGCTTCTGGCACTAGGAAATTTTTAAAACTGGTTAATAATCTAATTAAGTCATTTCTAGGTGGAATTTCTAGAAACAATTTCTCAGTTTTGGAGATCTCATGTATTCTAGCCTTTCAACCAAATTTCGTTGCTAGAACACATCCGATGCTACAAAAACTAACACATGGTACAGTGTTGTGAGGGAGAGCGCCCCCCCTCCCCCCCCAATCCCGAGAGCGCTTCCGAAATCGCTCTCGGGCGATTTTGGAAGCGCGCTCCCTAAAAAAATTTCCTCCCTGCCTTTTCGGGAGCATTTTTCTTTTTTTGCAATTTTTTTGTAGTAATGTTCGAAATGCAATTTTTTTAAAAGAAACAAATAATTTTTGAGTGGGGCAGCTTAATGATTAAGTCTATGGCCCTACTATTGATATGCTATTAATGGTAATGTTAAATTCTTAAAGTAAAAGTGACGTTCTCCTTAATCTTCATTTTCATCCTTTTACTTAAATTTTTAACGTTACCATGAAATGACTCAGGATGTTTGAGAGTGGTTCTGGCCTCATTAGATTTCATATGGAGAAGTAGAATTTTAGATTTCATTCAAAATCCAACAGACTTATCAATTTTTTAGGATTTCAGGATTGGGGGATTGCAATGTTTCCATTGAATTTTGTCATGTATTAGGGTATGAAACTCGTATTTAATCAAGAGCACCAATCCCTCTATGTACCTTGATGTTAGTGACATTGGTTGTCGAACTCCTCTATCATGACCCTCCTAAAAATGTATGCATCACTCAAACAAAATCTTGACTTGACATGCTATGCTTTTTCTATCTTATGTTAATGCTTAGAGGGTGATATTAATGACAAAGATCTTGATTTTCCAACAAGACTAAAATATTAGACATTTCTCATGGTGGCAAGAGGCCCAAGCGTAAGAAATAGATAATAGATTTACTTCTCTTTTCTAGTTTGTAGTAGTTTTTATAGCTATTGACTCTTTCATATTTATTATGATATATTTTTAAACAGTATATGACAATTTAAGTTTGAAGTTGGCAATTATAACTCATTAGTAATGAATTATGAATATGATGCTTCATGAAAGTTGAAAGTTGTTTCATTTCATTTCATTATATAACATTTCATTTCATGTTAGATATTATTTGTTGTAATGGTTACACTTAGCTTACAAGTACAACTTTGGTGATCAATGATGATAAATGTTATATATTGAATTTTGAAAGCTTGAAACGTCAAGATTGATGAATCATGAGACTCAATATGTTGTATGTTACTATGTTACTAACTTGTGGACATGGTTGATGAAGATTTTAACTTCTAGATGATTGTTGTTATATCGTTCAATCTATGTTTTTTATATTTAATTCATTATTCTACATGTTTTTGTTGACATATATATGTAATCAAAATATAAAAAAAAAAATATATATATATATTTTATAAAAAATGCTCTGGGATTCGCTCCCAAACCAGGAGCTTCTGAAAATGTCGCTGCCGCTCCCCGCTTTCGCTCCCGCTCTCAAGTAACATTGACGTGGTAGGTTGATGCAGTTGAAAGAACAAGAAGGAGCGTATCATGGCCATAGTGTAAAACAAAAGAATATTAAAATGCAAAAGATTGTCGGGACATACACATTAGCATGTAGACAAAAACCTAGCGTAAGCTCTACCTCACTCATATGGCCATCACTTGGTTCTTGGGCCAATGTTGACCCTGTACATCAAAAGAAAAGGAACCCTTGCATGTCCCAACCCTCGATGGGAAATGAGTTGCCACATCATTAAGGGGGTAATAACTGTTATACATCATAGTATTGCACAAAGCAAGCTTTAACCCTTTGAGCTATGAGAACATTGAGAAGTAATACAAAGAAAAATCAAGAAAAGGTAAAAGGTACATAAGAGGGGTGGAAAAATTGTGGAAGAATCTAGGGCAAATAAGTGTAGTGTGATTCTTTGTTACTTGAGAACAATTTGTGGAGTATTTTTACTTTTTCTTGTTAGCTTAATCTTCTTCTTATTATTATTAATGCATGTGTGTGTACTACTACTACCAAAACATAAGAACAAGAACACAAGATGTTGGCTCACTGCTAGGGCCAAAACCTCTCTTCTCTTGAGGGGAAAAGGAGCCCTCAATCACCACAGTGTAAAACAAAAGAATATTAAAATGCAAAAGATGGTCGTGACATACGCATTAGCATGTGGACAAAAACCTAGCATGAGCTCTACCTCACTCATATGGCCATCACCTGGTTCTTGGGCCAATGTTGACCCTCTTGCATGTCCCAACCATTGATGGGAAATGAGCTGCCACATCATTAAGGGGCTAATAACTGTTACACATCATAGTATTGTACAAAGAAAGCTTTAACCCTTTGAGCTATGAGAAGTAATACAAAGAAAAATCAAGAAAAGGTAAAAGGTACACGAGGGGTGGAAAAATTGTTGAAGAATCTAGGGCAGACAAGTGTAGTGTGTTTCTTTGTTACTTGATAACAATTTGTGGAGTCTTTTTACTTTTTCTTGTTAGCTTAATCTTCTTCTTCTTCTTATTAATGCATGAGTGTGTACTTCATCAAACTACTGCCAAAACATAAGAACAAGAACACAAGATGTTGGCTCTCTGCCAGGGCCAAAACTTCTCTTCTCTTGAGAGGAAAACACTTTAGTAAGTTTCTCTTATTGAAGCTTCTTATTGATCAATGCCAAACACTAGACTCCTGACTTGAATATCCTCCAAGCATAAGAAAAGTTCTTCTGGCACCTTGTTTCCTCGACACTTCCTCCTTCCAGCACTTCGACCTCCTTCCGGCACTTCGATCTTCTCTCAATTGTTGATAGACCTTGCTGCACTTTCTCTAGAAGAGACACCTTTTGATAAGTTCCTTTTTTTGTGATGATCCCTTTCTTCTACTTGACCAAATGAGCTCTTTCTTCAAGGTGTAGGTGCAGACTTGATATGATTGTTCTGCAACCCTAGATTTCCGCACGTGTGGTGATTTCCTTGACATGGTAAGCTCTTTTCTTCCTTCACTTGATTGGGAGACCTTATAGGTCTAGTTTCTTAGCCCAATTAAAGAGATATGCCAACTGTCAGTTTCTGTTGTTATGACCGCAGACAACCTTCCTTGTCCTTGCATGTGTGACTGTAGATTGCCCTAGAAACAGTGCTTTAAGATTCAGTGTTCTTCCTTCCTTTGATGGTGCACTAGAGGCTCCCTTTCTCGTCTCTTTTTCACCCTGTTGTCTCACAAATTGTCACGACAACGCTCAGACCGGGGGCTGTCACTCTGATCCCTGATCTCTCCGTTTAAGCCTGTCTCCCGCGGCTAAGGGGGTAGACCCTGTAAGGAAATGGACGACCAACTGTGAACCAGTTGGATTGGGAGACACGAAAAACAAGCACTAAATTGATTTTATTAATTTAATGGACCAGTGCCTTATGGGTTTGATGCTTAAACGATTACTTACTAGATGTTGCAGAAATGTAAACTGTGCACATCAATCATTTATCATCAAATAACTTTGAATAATGCAAGATATCCAGTATTTTCACAATGCTTTAACGATGATCTAGCAGTTTTGAAACTTCGAAAGATAAAGCTTGACATATAACCATGTAAATTTGAACATTGACCAGATATTACATTCAAGCATGCCAAATCACGTAAAAGATGATAAACATTAATCCCACATCGAAATTTTAGCCTCAGCAAGAAAAATAGAACGTGAAAAAATCCCGAGCTGAGACTTCATCTGGCAAAATATTTCCCAAAAATTTTATGATAAAATAAAATTTTAAAACTAAAAAATCTAAACTAAAACAAAATTTAAAATTTAATCTAAAGTCTAATTTTTTTTTTTTTGATGATTTTTTAAATTAAAAATATATATATATATATATAAATATATATATATATAAATATTTTAAAAATTTTTAAGATTTTTATTTATTTTTATTAAAAAAAAATAAAACGAAAATGAAAAAGAAATCTAAGCTAACTTTAAACTGAAAACTAAAAAAAGATCAAAATTAAAATCCAAAACTAAAACCCTAACACCCTTTTTATGAACCCTTTTTTAATTTATTTAAAATGAAGTTAAAAAATATCAAACCCTAAAAATAACGCATACATGAATTAAAATCAAAACGAAAACTAAAAAAAATAAAATCAAAACGTAACCAAACTAAAATCTAAAAATCGATTTTAATCTAAATTTAAACCTACGCTACGCATAAATCCCACGACATATATAAAAAAATCGATTGTGGTTACGTTAACACCTATACAAAAAAATTGAGATGGATAATTGACGTGAGGAAAAAAAACCACTGCTTCGACGCTGAGACTTATGTTGAACCGTAATGATCCCAAATCGATTCACGCTGGAGCTATGTGTTTGCAGGTGGGAGGACGCAGCACGGAGGTTGCACGATTGGTGGCTCAACGAGCAGCGGCGTGCAGGTAAAGTTACAGCGTTTGCAGGTGCGTGGATAGCCGTGGGTGAAGGCTGAGTTGATTTGCAGGTGAAGACGCAGGCTTGACGGATAACAACGCAAAATGATTGGGAACACAACTTTGCAGCAGCGGAGGAGGAAGGAGCGTTAGCAGTTTAGGAACAATGCAATTGAGTGGAGATGGAATGTTTGCTGTAGGTGTTTGCAGGTGAGAGCGCAGAAAAGAGGGATGAAGGGGGAGGGAAATAGTATGGTTCAATCTTGTAAACGCAGCAACCACCAAATAAATTACTTGGCTCGTAAGAAAAAGGGATGATCTCTTATAGTTCAATAGCAGATTCTGAAGGTGTATTGAAGGATTTGCTGAATGCAGCTACTGCTTGTAGATATGGCAGCATACAGGATGCCTCGAAAATTTATGGGAGCCTGTTGCAGACCCAAAGCAACACATAAAAAATTTCAAAACAAAAATTCCGCAGATAATGAAAACCCCAGGCAGTGGACACAATGAAAAATCGCTGCCAAATAAAACCCTTGGATTCCAAATTATAATTTGGATAAACCTTCAAAAATTGCCAGGAAAACCCTGCAAACTGGCAATGGAAACACAAGAATCCGAAAAATATATGCAAATATTGAAGCTAAAACCCTGCAAACTGGATCAAAATTTCAAAATTATAGCTCTACAGCAGCTAGATTTATCAGTTACCATCAATAATATTTTTAGAACTTCAGATTTACTATGAAAATACTTAGGAAATCTCTCATGCAAATCATAAAACAAACTAAATGATTAACCCAAGATCAAAACTAGCTGGGCTCTGCAAGAAATGCTTGCGGGAGTTGGCTGGTTCAGCCGAGAACTTCCCCAAACGCCCGCTGATCTTCTTCAGTAAGGGTTTCCTGCACAACTCACTTCAACCATCAATAAAGAGAGGAAAAATAGTACTAGATCTCAAATGCAATAGAGATCCCTGCCATTACTTCAGAAACCCTAATACCGTTCAAACCCTAGCAAGTGAACAAGATACCTATGCTCAACAATACTCTTCATTAAGCTGTTATTAATGGCTGAAAATCAAAATATGTAGAAAACAAAATAGCTCACAGCACTTCAAGAGAGTAACACCAGCAAGATTTCGACTCCAAAGTCTTTCTTTATTAGCACCAAAAAAGTTTACAAGAGAGCTTCTTCAGCACAAGACTCAGATCCAATCTGATCTCAAATGACCCCTAGCACCCTATTTAAAGGAGAAAATCCCAACGGCTAGTTCGAGTGATCCACGTCAAAACGATCTCGACGTCGATGAGGATCAAAGAATATCTCTTAATCTCATCTGTCGAATTTTAATGCATTAAAAAATTGAAATTCTCAAAATATTATAATTTTATTATTTTTTTAAGTTTTTATTTTATTTTATTATTTATTTTATTTTTAATTTTTTATTATTATTATTTTATTATGGATCCTCAAACTCAGCCTTTGGAAAAATTTTCCTAGGACCTAGGACTTAAGACCCATGAGGGGATTAAAACATTTCCTAACCCTCAGGACACTTTACATCATGACTTTTACAATTTTTACATCTTCAAGGGGGAAAAGCGCTTTGACATAGACCCTCATAAACCACCCAGTTCTGCGACCAAACATGATCTAGCAGATCAACACACTAGGATTCTCCTAAGACTCTAATGACAAAATTCATTCCGGCTTTGGGGTCAGGTTGAAGGAAAACTCTGCCGATCATGGATCGGTGAGACGAAAAACCTTCCGTAATGCAAATTATCACTAGAAAATTAGGTCCACCTAGGCAATTTACATACATGACTCAGCTCTGCTAAGATTATTTACAATTCAAAATGCAGATTGGGTTTACAATTTAATATGATCAAGGCGACGATGACTGTCGAATGGCACGGACATGTCGATCAAGCGCTATCCCTTTTTGCGAAGAAAAAGGGGGGGTACTGCTATGGGCAGTTGACACGCAGTGGTCAACACACCCTTTGCTTGCTCATTTACTACGTTGATTTCAGAGGTAAGTGCGTTTTGGTGGAGTGGACAACCTCTATATATAGAGGACTGTCCCTCCTTTTAGGTCAACTAGTAGGCCTACTTGAGGATAGTTTGTAGGTTGCCTTGTTGAGCTTGCTTCGGATGGCTTCTTTGGTGGTGTAACATGCTTGAAGGAGCTTCTTTGATGGTGTCTTTGCATAGGAGGGGACTTGACTTTGCTTGGAGGTATTCTCTTGACCCTAATACATAATCATACATGGTGTAACATGCCTTTAAGGCCTTCAACATTTTCTTTTGATTATTTGACTCACCTATAGCACTTAACATGTGCTAGACCTATTTCAATGAGCAAGAAACTCATTTATATATATTATAAAAATAATATTTCTCTTCTTGAATAAGTACAAATATCAAAAGTACATTTATGAAGACCGAACCTAGTTACCTTTCCTTCAACACTCCCTCTTAACTAGGGAGGTATTCATACAACATTACAAAGTGTTTGGATATTATCAATCTTGAAGAATTCACATAAGAGAAACCGGATTTGCAATCCATCCATTATAGCATCATATCCATCAGTGTTGTCACAGTGCAAGGCCTTGACTAACAACTCCATCTCTTCATGAGATCATGAGCTACAATGCTGGCGAGACCAAAGATTTATGGGCACCTTCATCATTGTCTCTCAAGGTACATACCCACCTGGGTGTTCTCTGAGTATGACCTTCTAGGACTATTCTTATCTTGGGTTCCCAGCGCTCAAAGAATATTGGTCCTCTTGCCTACTCTTGTCTTGGATGCCCTACACATCCTCAAAGAGTATTGGATGGCAGATGATTACCCAATCCTCCCATTCTTTCTTCCCAAGTGAAGACAAGAATGTTGTGTCTATCTTGTGTCTATATTTCCATTCATGGCCATCGTCTAGACTTACGACTATTAGTCCTAGTGTAGTGCATGACCCATAAGATGGAAAAACACAAATGTCATTTCTTTGTAATCAGGGGTGATCCAAAACTCCCTCTTGATTAGGGACTTGTCAGAGCTCCCTCTTCACTAGGGACTCTTTCATTCATCAGTGACTTCTTCTTTGTGGGTCCTTCAGCTGCTTGATCTCCTTTCTTGTTTGATGTCATGAAGTCTTTGTTCGAACTTCTTCTAGGTAGGGCACCATCCATTGATTACTTTCCTTCCTGGTTTGTCATGTCATTGCTTCCTTCGTGGAAAGTGTCTTTCTTGCCATACATCAGGTTTTCTTGTCATCTGGCTACTCCTTTGTCATTTGTCCATGCTTCAGAATACTCTTCTCATGTATGCTTCGTTGTACTTGCTTGTTTACATGTTTCGACCTAGTAGCCCATCATGACTTCATCCTGATATTGCTTCAACATTGCTTTTTCTTTTGTTGGATGGTTTCTTCATCACAACATCTTTGTAGAGTAGAATCAGTTATCTTCATCTTTCATCTCCAAGGCCTTCATAGGTGTCAAGGGTCCTTCCTTCCTTTGTCAGAGTTGTCGTGCCTTCTTTTAGGAGATATCTTCAGAGTATCTTGTCAGATAGTGATTCTCGGTGATGCATCTAAGTATCTCTTCACTTCTAGTAGACTGAATCGTGATACTTTGTGGATCAATGCTTGTTCTCTTTTCTTCAACTTGGACTCTTATGTTTGAAGAATTCAATGCTTCTTTCATCATAAGTTTTTCTAATTTGTTCTCTAATGATTTCTTGTCATTTTTAAGTTTTTTAATTTGACTGGGCAGATTTTGATTATGATTCCTGAGAAATAAGAGTTCTTCAACTTCTGATTCAACTTTGTTTTGGCATTCAAGCGTCTCATCTTTTAAATCTTTGATTTGTTGTAATGATCTTTGATTAAGGTTTTCTAAGCCCAAATTTTCTTCTTCCTTCTCCGATAGATTCTCATTTAATTTCTTCTCGAAACATTCATTTTCTTATCTTAATTCTTGCTTTGTAGCCTTGGACTTCTTAACCTTTGCAAGTAATTTTTGACTCTGGTCCCTTGGACAAAAAAATTCCTCATGATTTTCTTTTGACTCCTTGTAAAACAAATCTTTGAGATCTTTATGTTTACTTTCTGATACCCCATTTTTATGTTTAAGTTTTGTGAGTTTGTATTTTAATCTTTTTATTTGCATTTGCTCATTACTTTGATATTCGTCCATAATAAATATTTGTTCACATAGACAACCTTATTTGTGATTTTTAAATATCAACAAAAACATAAATTCTATTTTATAAAAGAACATTTTGTCCAAAATATTGAGTTATTTATGAAATTCATAATTCACAATCTCACATGTTCTATAACTCCCCTCTTTTATTATTAGTGGGTGCATGGAAAAGTATCACTATTATATAATAATATCTTGTTCTTATTCACGGCCTGAATTGAACTTCTTCGTTTTGCTTCTCTTATTTCCATCCTTTTAATTATTTTTATACTTTCTTAGGAGTACTTTTCTAATAATAATTTTTTCTTTTATAAAAATATAATTTCATATCTATAATATATATATATATAATATATTATATTACACATACGCGCTCTATCTTTTATATTCTACCTCGAGGACCTGTTTAGAAAAACACTCTTTATTTATATACGTGTGGATTTTATATAAATCTATATAATATATATTATGTTTTTACTTTTTTTGTTTAAAATAATTTTCATATAATTTCCATCTATATATATAAAGAAAGAAGAAAGAAAGAAAGAGTAACCTCTCTACGCTAAGAACTTGTTTAACAAAAAAAACACTTTTTATATTATATGTATAGATTTTATATAAATCTATGTAATATATAGTATGCTTTTGCTTCTTCTTTTTAATATATATTATCTTTTTGTTGCTTTGTTTTATATTTAAAATATACAAACTATTCTATACTTGCTTTTTTTGAAGTTCTTTTTTATAATAACTTTTTGACTTTAATCAATCTTTAATTTTACCTCTTTGACTCTACTTCCAGTTAAATTCTCCCACACATAAAATATATTCACATATTGATTTAAGTTTTGATGTGGTGTAATTTTATTTTTATTTTTTTTCTTTTTCTCCAGCCGTTGTTAACTTAATAATAAGGTTGGGTTACCCTTCCTTCAAAAATTAAACAAAACTATAGTGAGAGGATGTGACCATACAGATAGTAGAATACAGGACCTTGATGATTTGTAGACAAACTTGCTACACAACTAGTGAAACAATATTACGATTGAATATAGATGGCTGCATTTGATCGTTCAAAATATGGAGTGCAATAAATTAATTGTACGACAACTATGGCAAAGAGTACAACACTAGTCGAACTCAGAGAGGAATGATTTTTTTCACTACATTTTTCTTGGTTAATCAAAATCCCACAAATATTTTTAAAAACTTGAGTTTAAGTTGTCTAATATGTAGAATTCGATTGTCCCAGAAGAATTGTCAAGACGCTGAATCCATTTATGCATTCCAAAATGCATTTTAAGCAACAAAAAATCACATTCTTTGTGGAAATTGTTTTGTTAGATTCTCGTGAAAAATCTATTTCCTTCTCGGATGCGGGTGATTAAAGGCACTGGTACAGCGCAGCAACTTTGGGATGGCAAATGGCGCGGCCACATGGCCACCCACACTTCCACCCAGAAGCCCACCGTGTAGCAGTCCAAAGTAAATATAAAGTTAATTTCCTAATTAAAAATCATAATCAAACAAATAAGCACATACCTATATTACCTATGATTGAAGTCTGCTAGATGACAACAAGGTTTTGGGGACGACTCTCCACCCAACCGTAGGCTCAATTGCGCAAAGATTTGCTACAATTGGCCACCCCTGAGCCCTCAATCAATGTACTACTGCCATTGACTCCTATGTCTTAGAACACCATTCTCCCAAAAGAATGAAAGATAGAATTTTGGAATGATGGAATGCCTCCTATCCTCCTCACCATCTAATAAATAGAATGAACATTGGATGGGAAACCACATGTACACACTCCATGTGTCTACATGCAACTTTCTTTTGAATTTTTGCTTTCTTGTTTTATTTTCTTCTTTTTGATAGTTTTCTTGTTTTATTTCTATTTATTCTTATTTAGAGCTTTAGTATG
>APFE031099438.1:66242-78329 GCA_000404065.3 Pinus taeda
ATTATTTATTATTTTATTTACTTCATGTTGCCAACACCCTCTGCTGAACTAGTATAACCAGCAGGCATCGAAAGTCCCAACACCCCGGGAAATCTCAAGGAATCTCTGTCCTTTTTCCCACTTTCGGCACCAGGCTAAGCCTGACCCGATCTGTATCCTAGTCCAACGCTGGCCCCAAGGCTCGCGCCTGACTCAGACCTCATCTGCCCCAAGGCAGGCATCCGGTCCGGTACTCAATGACCCCAGGCATCTCGCAGGCTGGCCCACTCCCTCCACAACTACTAAGGCGCACAGCCCCAGGCATCGAAGTCCTTTACATCCCTTCCAGAATTCGACATCCCAATCCAATAACAGGCACCTAGCCTGGACCATCAGGTACCTAGCCTGGAACATCAGGCACCAAGCCTGGAATTATCAAGCACTTGGCCTTCTCAAGATGGTCCCATAGCTCTTCAAAAGCTATACACAAGACAAAGGAACCACTGGCATATGTAGTGTTGATTGAGTTTTGTCCCCAGCCCATATGGTGTTACTTATTCTCCCTCGTGCGTATGGGCTCGCACGAGATCATCAAATAAACTGGCCCTCTCGGCCCAACTGTGGAGTCTTGTGAATCATCGCACCCCAACATGCAACCAATGCATTAACCATACCATCATAGTATCATAGTAATCCACATGCCAAGTCTTGCATGTCATCATGGGAACATTCATCAATGTTAATGGCAACATTATGACTAATAACGAATTGCATGCTCATGCATATCATAAATTTGTACGCAACTATCGCATGCTTCACCTTATGTAATACCATCGTAAGTTAGATCATCAACGTATTTGCGTCAAAGATATGTCATAACTTCACATAAATGAATCACTATGTACACAATCCTTCTCAAGGTATCCTTATAAAATTTCTAGCAACATTCCTTCCTATATCTTCCTCGTTTATTATCACTTGGTCATCATGCAACTTCACACCTTCACATTTTTAAAATATGTAGATCATCATTATGACCATTACCCATCATGTTTCTTGCTCCACTCATCAATACCTTTCTTCTTGATAGAACATCCCTTCATTTCCTCCTACCAGATATTCTTATATATTTTTCTCCTAGTCTTCCATGTCTACTAGCTTAAAAATGGAAATTTCTTTACTTTATTCTATTTTGACTTTAATTTCTCACCTCCAGTCATTGTGGTTTCTTTTCCTCCTCTCTTAAACATAGCACCGATATACCTTGGAAATGTTGTTACTATTCCCCAACTTGGGTAATACTTGATAAATAAATTCATTAAGATGGCTACCAAATGTAATCCTGTTTTAAGACATCCACGTAATAAAATTGCCTGATCCTTCATCTTGTTATCCATATAGTTAGTCACCTAGGAAAACTTTACAATGCGGCTCTTCCATTGTTATAGATGTTGTTATGCACACAACTTATCTTCTCCAATCATTCTATTTTATCATACCTTCCAGGTTCCTTAAAATGACCTTCATTATTACCATGATTTTTCAACTTCCTTGGTTGATTGCCAATATTTTCTTCTTTATGTGCATCATCCTTAGATAGACCTTATGGTGATACCTTTAGAGTACCAAGTGATGATTATACCAAACTCTTTCATTATGTTCTAAAATAGGTTGTCTCTTCTTACTGATTTCTTACTCTTGTTGTGATACTTCTTCTCTACCACCTTAATTATCTAATCCAAGTTGGCCATAATCACATGAATTATCATTAGTTATCATCCCAAAAAAAATTGCAAGTTTCTCCTTAGACAACTTTGACCATTATATGCAATTAACCTTGAATCACGAACCTCACGTAACATTGTACCCAACATCTGAACTTTAATCCAAATTTGTACGATTTGCCACTGAGACTAAAAGATACCATCCTATGGTTTATATATATATATATACTGCAAACCCAACTGATTCACTCAAGAATGAAGGGAACTTCAATGGTAGCTTGATGATGTTTAATATACAAATAATATGAGTAGTAAATGAGCAGATACATGTAATCTGAATGGCAATTGCAATGCAAAATTAAATTTGTTGGAAGATCATATTGAGAGAGTTGTGTTCTTGCAATAATAGACCAGAGAAATGCCAAACAACTGCTAAAGGACAATGAGAACAAAAATCCAACCCAAATAATGGTCAACATTCAAGGAATGTTATCTCTGTGTTTTTAGATCAGATTGAACAATAAAATAATGAACAGATGCCAGTGAACAATGATGATCTAAAGGTAATAAGATATCAGAGTTTATCCATTGTGAATTGGGACAAATTTCACTATTTTAGAGCACTTTAATTGGTGTCAAATTATGCAAATACTTAAAAGTGCTATGTAAACTAAAATGAATCGGTGGTGAGTAGTTACACCAGCGTTAAAGATTTGTTCCTCCACAAAAGCACGCCAGTATACCATATCAATCGTGCAATCTTTCAGAGAATTATACATCGTCAATTATGGGTAGATTATCACCATCCAAGATTACAAGATTATATGGTTGTAATGGAGAGAGCTATGTCACACCTTTAACCGTTGTAGTTGATTTTAGCAGTTTTCATTTTATGAAATAGCGTCTAGCAAACAACTCAAGAAAATGAGATAGTGGTTTTTACCATGTAATGAGATTTCTAATGAGAGCAGAGAATCACAGAGGAAAGGGCCGGTATCTAAACCAAAGAATTTGTTGTCTATGATGATGCATGAGAAAAACCAACAAGGAACTAATGAATGCATCAAACTTTAACTTATACCGGCCAAACACTTATAGTTGATCTTCCAAAATAAATGGTAATACCCCTGGAATTTTAGGTCTCACTTCTAATATCATACTTTTATAATGATTCTAAAGAAATAAGATTCCTCACTTGAAGAAGCATAAAATAAGAACCAATATATTCAATAATTATTATCAGAGTCTAATAATAATAAGGTTAATATGTTATCTTTATTATCAGAGTTTATGAGTTTTAATAAGATATATTTTATCATAAATTATCAACAATCACAATACTTAAACGATAAATTATCAACAATTACAAATTTTGTAGTATAAAACCATTGAAAACATGAGTGAGAAGGTATTAATGATGTCAGAATAAAACTTAGAGAATTGTCTCAATGTAAAATCCAAATTCGAATGACTAAAGCTTAAGAATATTTGTGGCATTATTGTGTTAAAAGGTACTTGAATTTCGAAAGAAAATTTATTCATCATTATATGTCACAGTAATATTAATTCTACAAATTCATGATTTTTAAGGATAAAGATAAATTGAAATTTTGTGCTGTAGAGTGAAATATTTAAGTATTTGTTTAAGCAATCATAACTTATGTTAGAAGAATTAAATGGACTGCTTTTAACAAAATAAATCGTTAAACAAATTTATTGAATGTATCTTGAGATTCTTATGGCTATTAAATGATTATTGTAAGGAAATTTAAGAAATCAAACAACCAAAGAAATATTCCACACCATAAAGAAGAGACACTGCCACCTGACCCAAAATGAATCGGATCACTGGGAAGGTTATCCTCCCCCAAAACACAAAATAAAATCATTTTATTAATAGGATGGCCCGCCTGCAAGCACACCCGCAAAGGCAACACCATGTCAAAACCTTTAAATTACAATACATTTTAGCCATAATGATTTCCTGGATAGGACATGAAATTGCCTGCATGTGTACAGAAACCCAACCCCCAATCAGCATTTCACATTATGCATCGTGCCGCTTCGTGAAAGTTAATTGATCGGCTTCGTATTCAGCAGTGGAGGTCCCAAGGTTCATCAGTGCTTTTTCTCATTCGTTTCGTTCCTCAATGTTGGCTCCTCCTTTGTATGAGATTGCCAGAAAACTCTTTTAAACAACAAACAAGATTGACCAGATTTACTATATGCAAGGTTGACCAGACACATGCAAGATTATACGCGTAAAACAGTAGAAAATGGTAGAATCACTTGAATAAACAGAGTTAGCGTGATTGGCAGCCATAAGTGTTAAGGATAAAAGCACACATTAAATATTATGTAGCTGGGTTGTTATTGCTCACATTGGCTGATTCTAAATGCATAAACGAGATTATCTTTTATATATTGGTGGAGCGTTGCGCTGTTGTATGGTTGGTCGTATGTTCGAAATCCACCATCCACTGAAAGATCAATTATAAAACCCTCCAGGCATCATTCACAAAACGCAATACTTTATGAAGAATGACGAGGAACCCTGTGAATTTAAAATGGCAAATGTCGGAAAATTGCTAAATGGCTTCACGATAACAATGCTTAAAACAAAATTTAATATATGTTTCTGGACAAAGATTTAAATTAACAATTTTCTGGAGGGCTTGTTAGCTTGGTTAAAAACAAATACAAAAGCTCACCATGAGACAATGTGGTTGAATCAAGACATTTTGCAAATGACAAAAGGGAACTTACAAAGGGCTCTACTATGTGAATCACTTCCAAAAAGAGAGTAAAAGGAAATATTTGAAGTGAATCACTATTCGAAAAGAACTAAAAAACAACTATATTTTGAATGATAGTTAGAAAAAGAAACCTAGTAAGAGTTCTGCTTCGAGGTCTTACGCTGCACAGAAATCTGAACGGCCACAACAGAGAAAAAATAGGAGGACAAAGTCGAAGGGTGATTCTAAAAATATAACAAGGGTGAAAACTGTGAGAACTAGAAGGCGCAAAATGTTCCACAGGATGAAGTATCACGTGCAAAGAGAAGGATCAAATATCTTTTTCTCAAAATGAAACTTGAGCAGGATCTTATTGATGCATATTGTAGATGTCGTTGATCTAGAAGGGCGTGTATTGCCCGAACATATATTTTGTGCAAAATGCAAAATGACAGATACTCTTCGAGATAATGACATAATATTGTGTGATGGAGCTTGCAATCGTGGCTTCCATCAGAAATGTCTAGATCGACCTTTGGCTACTGAAAACATTCCTCCTGGAGATTAGGGTTGGCTCGCAACAAGGTTTTCGTAGTTTAATAATTAAAGTTTAAACAAATTATAGTTTTGAAAATAAAAATAGGACGTTACTGAATCAAAGAAAATCTCACATTCAGCAAAGTGTACAGAACACATTATAATAGGCCAGAAACCAAAGTAACTTAGCAAGGGCTAAAGTAAAAAAAAAGGACAGAGGTCATTATGGCAATCACAATATATAAATTTATGATAAACAAGCTTTATCTGATGCCTATCATAAAAATACACACCACTCAGTTTGTGGCAGAGCCTGCAAACAATTGCTAGAAATGGCTAACAAATTAATGAAAACAAATCAGAATTGCGGAAATCTAGAAACCCTGATTCCAAAGTTCAGTTGCCGTGGAAATTACTCGTAGGAAAGTTAGCATCCTGTAACTTTCAAAAACAAGTCAAGTTAAATATTCCGACAAAAAAAAATAAAAAATTTAGATGCGCATAGGCCCTAAGGGTTGAGCCTTGCTCTGAATCCATATGTAGCAGTCCAAAGTAAATATAAAGTTAATTTCCTAATTAAAAATCATAATCAAACAAATAAGCACATACCTATAATACCTGTGATTGAAGTCTGCCAGATGACAACAAGGTTTTGGGGATGACTCTCCACCCAACCGTAGGCTCAATTGCGCAAAGATTTGCTACAACTGGCCACCCCCGAGCCCTCAATCAACGTACTACTGCCAGTGACTCCAATGTCTTAGAACACCATTCTCCCAAGAGAATGAAAGATAGAATTTTGGAATGATGGAATGCCTCCCATCCTCCTCACCATCTAATAAATAGAACAAATATTGGATGGGAAACCACATGTACACACTCCATGTGTTTACATGCAACTTTCTTTTGATTTTTAGCTTTTTTGTTTTATTTCTTTACTTTTCTTTTGATTTTTAGCTTTCTTGTTTCATTTTCTCTTTTGATAGTTTTCTGTTTTATTTCCTAATTTATTCTACTAGAGCTTTATATGGTTTTACTAATTTTTTATTTATTTATTTTCTGGTATATATTTTTAATATTATTTATTATTTAACATTTATGATTTATTATTTATTATTTATTATTAAGTGATTTATTTATTATTTATTATTTATTATTAAGGGGAGGGATATTACACACTGCCGAAATTAATGGCGTTTTAATGCTTTGTGTGGGCCGAGAAAACCTCATTTTGATCCATAAGATGGCGATTTCGGACCGCATTCCCCCTGTTCTGCCTCCTATGAACTGCAACTACCTCCCTGCTACTGCAGAGTCGAGTTCGCGCATGACAACGAGGAGAGGTTGCCAGATTCTTTGCTGTATTGAAATGGTAGAAGGTGCCCACTTCTCGCATAATCTATTTTGCTACTATCGCACTGATGCTTCGGCCCTGAATCATGCTTCTGAACCTCGAATTCCCTACTCTCCTGCTCCCACTGGCCATTCCATCCCTCGTTTTGCCCCTCCTAGTCCTCGTTGGCCTAATTTCAACTAGGCGACTATGCCTCGTCTGCGTCACAGGATGCGCTGTAGAAGAGGTAGCAGAAGAGGAAGAGCAATTTGCCCCCCCTCGCTGCCCCTCTCTGACTCTATCACTTCGGATTCCTCCTCCCGCTCGACGGCAGCTCATTTCACGGATTGTTATCCCGCCAACCGTAGCGGTAGGGGGTGTGCACAGACGGCTAGCTCTAGGCGTGTTGAAAATGCTCCACAACCGCCTGTTGCCTCTGTCCCGACGCAACATCCCAACCACTCTACTCAGTTCCAATTTCGTTGCACGTTGGAACGCCCTTGCATAATTGCAACCATTTCAGTCGCTTTCAAAGAGGAGCCTCAAAGCTCTGACGTCTCGGTTCGCAACACTCAAGAGCTGACCAACAGTAGTAGAAGGAAAACTCCTGGTAGTAGCTCTGGGGTATGCAGAACCCATGGTGAAGCCCTGAACCGAACAGGCGTAGCTCAGGGACATAATATTCCAGGCGGCTACACGAATATGGAAGCAACGACGAGCGCTCAACAACACGAGGAAGATGACATGGAGGCATATAGGTGTTTGATTGTGGAAGAACCTCTACCACCTAATGACACCTAGCTGCCACATTTTATTTCAGGTTTTGATGTTTTTTTTAACAAAATATTCCACTATGGTTTTACACGCTGGTTCCCCTGCGTGGGCATCACACTCCTCTAGTTTTGGACTGGATTCCCTGATGAGGGCAGTCATTTTCAGTTATTGTTTGTTAAACATGGCATAATCTGAAACAGGATTTGCAGAGGTCGGTGCCTCCATGTACTACTTTTTTTTACATTAATAGAATTAGTCATATTTAGGAAAAAAAAGAAGAAAAAATCTATTTCCTCTTTAAGTTAGACTACGCCTAATTCATATGATTATAGAGATTGGCAGTGGAATTTAGCAAATAATGTACATAAGATTGCCAGTTGCATGGGCGATATTATACGACAGTGGAATTGAATGGCTAGTGAAAGAAATCTTATGGAATTGGACATGTACATCAGTAGATGTGTACGAACGAGATTGAGCAGACAGATTCATTTTTTATGGTTGTACGATTAATTGATCATACGATTGTATGGACACTACATTTGCAATTTAATTTGCTGCATGAAGTACGATTGTAATGGTAGCTATACGACATTGTGAGTGGACCGCGATTGAGCGTATGGACGACAACAAAATATGGTACGAAATTCATACAGTAAAGAGCAGGATGAAGGCAATAGTGTGGCAGTGGTTGGGAATCGGTGGCAGAGCTACAATAGTGTGAAGTTGTAAACAATATAGGGTAGTGGTAGCGGCTTGGATGGTGCCAACCTTTTTTTTTAATAATTACTTTTTGTAATAACTTTTTGTTAAACTTTTTTTAATATAAATGAGGGTATATTAGAGAAGGTGTCCCTTCTCAAATAGTCTCTTCGATATATAATTATTAGTAATTATTTAATTATATATTTACATTTACAGACATATTAAGAATAACTTTGTAAGAGATACGATTGAAGACAAGAATGTGTTATTGGTAAAGGTAGATACATTGAAGAATGTTGCAGATTCATAAGAAAAATCTGTGAGAATTGAAAAGTTCACTTGGTGTAGAAAAACAATGGCCATTATTACCTTGGATTGTTGATTATGTACTTTTGTATTCCCCTGGCAAATAAAACAAGTGGGAGAATGTTGGGCATGCTTTATATTCCTTTCGTGACTATCCTTGTGTGTTTTTTTGCATCGGTTTTTTGTGGTTTTGGGTGCACAATTTTCACTTTTAGTTGTCTTATGCATGTCGTGGTTCAACCCATGGTTTTGTAATACCAGTTAAACCACTACAATTGTATTCTAATCTAGGGTAAATGAATTGGCGACTTTTGGATGTTGGAGGATATACATATTATATTGTAACATTGTAATGATAAAAATCTATGTTGCACGGGTTTGCGGACCTCGGGGTGGGGTTCTCAAACTGGTCTTGAGTTCTTGTCCCCAAGAACCGGGTGCTAGAACAGGGACGTCCCAGATGAACCCTCAAGAACTAGGTTCTTAACCCAATACTCCATAAACATGCAATGGGTTCTTTCGTTGAAATGGGTGCGCCAAACCCCATGTTTGGGTGCGTGGCGAGTTCTTCAGTGGTGGGAGTCAATAAAAACATTTTTGTATTAATTAAAAAGTCGTTGCTTTGACTTATAACTTGACCTCCGACCTGACGACCCATATGCAATTGTTCATCTCTCATGGTGGCGCAACGACACAGTTCTCTCATGGCGGCAATGTTTTGGTGATTCGCATGGGTCTACTGTCTCTCACAATGACGCAGAGTTCGGTGATTGCACAGGCGCTTGGACCATGGTAAACCTTAAACCCCTGTCTCATATTTTGACTAAATTTTTTCCGCAAAAATTACCTACTTTTCCCACTTATTCCCACCAAATGGTCTATGAGCATCAAGTACTAAGTCTTTAAAGTATTATGTGACCTGTCTTTTATCTTGAGACTTGTAATGTTTACAAGCTCACTGTCTTCATCAAGTTCATGATCAGGGTAGGCATGATCACAAATCCTTTTACCATCCAAAAGTTCAACAAATAATAAGAGCTAAATCATAATCCATGTACACAATGTTGCATGGTAGATATGAATAAAAAATGTGAGCAACTGCATGGATGTTGTACAATATTGTTGATAATTGCTAGATGCAAGAACGGGTTTCCTTTTTCACTAACACATTTTTCACATTATACAAGCACTGATAGTTTACAAAGAAAATTGTGCTTACACTTTCTCAGTTTGTTGAGCTTGTTGGGAATTAGGAATTTAGAACCATATTATGCCCTTATTAGCACTGTTGGGACCGCTTGCTAAATTTATCCAAGATGTATTGGTAGCTAATTATCCCAAACTCTAATCCAAGTTTATACAATTTTCGATACAACGAACTGTGTACACCATACAGTGTAACATTTTGATTTAAATTTTAAGTTTTAACTAATCTTTAAAAAGTTAATTTAAATTTTAAACTTTTAGTGAAATTCACCATCAATAGAATTTAATTATTTATGTGGCCTGAGTTTACAAGTTTTATGTGGCAGGTTTTGTTCGTGTTGCAACTTTGGATAGATAGCTTTGTGCCTTTCAAATTTTTAGTTTTCTAATGTCCTTATTTTGAAATTTCGGATTTGGCATTTTGGTTAATTTCCAAAATCAAGAATGTCTTCATCAAATCCACAATATCCATTCTGGAAATATGTGGAAAGGCAAAAACTTCCAAAGGGTGCTAGGGGGATAGCAACATTAAAATGCAATTTATGTCAACTTGAATGGAAAGGGAGCGATACGAGAGTTAAAACTCATTTTATGAAGATACAAAGGAAAGGGTGATGCTTGCAATGGAAACCTGGATGATCCCACTAGACTCCCTAGTGCACAAAGATAGCAACAAAGGGCTAATGGTAAGGCAAGCAAGGAAATTTTCCAACCATGTCGTAATGTTGATAAAAATGATGACTCCAATGAGGAAAAATTACCATATGATGATGAAGTTTAAGTTGGTGATGAGCATGTGCCATCTAGAACATCAAAAAGCACTACCAGTCATGCACGCAAGAAGCCTAAATTTGGTGGTATTTATGACATGTTTGATGTGAAAGGTAGGGAGGGTGTTGATCTTGCAGTAGCAAGATTTTTTCTTGCATGTGGCATTCCCTTCAATGCAACCCATTCACCCTATTTTGAGAAAATGGTTCATGCTATTAATGATGGACCTCCAGGGTATAAAACGTTTGGTTATGAGAAGCTCCAAATTGTGTTGGTGGATAAGGAGAAAGTCCATTTTGAGAAGACAATGACACCCTTGAAGACATTTTGGAGTGTAGATGGATGCTCAATTGTCATGGATGGATGGACTGATTGTAGGAATCGTCCACTGATAAACATCATTGTCTCTTTTCTGTCTAGTCCTTATTTTCTTGGGGCTATTGGTTGTTTTGATCAAGAAATGAACATTGTTCTTGAAAATCCAATTATGTGATGCCATTGTAGAGGTGGGGTCATCCAATGTTGTTCAAGTTATTACTAATGTAGCTCTAGTGTGCAAAGCAGCAAGGATAATGGTTTAAATTAGTGACAAGTTCCAACTTTCAAGTTTGATTTATTTTATATTTAAATTACATGAATTGCATTTTTAATTTTGATTACAAGTTTGATTTGTTTTCTAATTTTTATCAATAAACATTTTGATTTATTAATATTTTAATTTTTTCCGTGATATACCTAGGTGTATTTTTTGGACACCATATGTGTTGGACACCTAATCCTAAAGGGTTAGCGTGGAAGCCGAATGGACAAAGCAGTCCAAGGGACCTTGGGATGTGAATCCCAATGGTCACCATATTGTACTATAAATGTACATCTTTTGTGAATAAAAATAACAATGCATGCTTTATCTTTCTATCTGTTTCTCGTTAACCATGTCTGTTTAACATGGTATCAGAGCAGGCGATATCCTGCCCTGCTGATATTTGAACCATTTGTTTTATGGTTTCTGCCATTATTTATGAATATTTCATCAGCTAGAATTTAGCTGCCACCTGACCAGCACTGCGTGCCTTCTGCTCCTCTGTCCAACCCCCGAAGAAAACGCTGCCTGACAAGAACGCCTAAAGGAGTAACGTTGCCGGAAGGAAATGCAGTCATTGTTTATTCTCAGCGGATATGTCACTGTTTTGAAATCGCTGTCTGGTAACACTGTTTTGAAATCTATTGTGCTTGGGATGATATTAAAAAAAAAAACGCTGTCTGGTATCCATATTTAAAATACTGTCTGATATTTAAATGAGCTAAACTGTAATCTGCTTACGGTCACATCGAAGAAGCGTGTGATTTCTCAGCTATTGTTGTGTTGTTGGTTTATGAAAATTCGTTGATCTGGAAGTTGGCTTTGCTGTAAAAGTCTCTGGATAGTCGTTCAAGGTCCGTAGTGTGCTACGTTCAAGGATCCTCTGCTCTCGGGTTCGATTCAATGAATGGAAGGAGAAGAGAACTTAAAATCACATTGTATGTCATTGATCTGTAACGTCATTTTAACCGTAGAACGGGTCTCCTTAGAAATTTGTTGTTCCCAGCTGTAAATGTAAGATCGCTTTGACAGGATGAATTGTGCAGAGTAACTGATAAATTAGAGATGGGACAACCGAAATATAGTTCGTCGCGGAAATCATTTGGAGGCGTCTCCAGGACTCAACCGCCATCGTTTCCACAGGAAATGTGCAAATGTTGGAGACCAACGGTTCGAAGAAGACGTCATCCTTTGGGCTACAAAATTGAATACGTTCGACCAAGCCCATTTCGTAGCTCCTGTTCATAAAAATAAAGAGCGAATTTATTGACTCTACCCGATCGGTAAAGAATATGACTGTTTTGGAGGCATGGTAAGCGAACTTGCAGATGTGGGTCTTTGTCTACTTACCTATTTTTGGACCTAAAACCACCTACCTCTATTATTTTTTCATTGTTATTCGGGTAAGATCTGCCATATTGATAGCTGTAAGTGAAA
>APFE031099442.1:0-39624 GCA_000404065.3 Pinus taeda
GCTTTTTGTATCCTCATAATGTGCCATCAATTCTTCCGTAAAAATTTCCCAAGTGATAAATTGTTTACGAGAGCAAAGGCATTAATACCATACAAACTGATTTGGTTCCAAATATAAAGTTGCCATACGTAACTTTTGTGTGTTTTGCACATTATTGAGATCGAAAAATTGCTCCATCTGTAATATCTATGTTGCGGGATTCTTGCCATCAAACTTCCTCATATCGATTTTTGGAATATGATGGGTCTTCTATCCCACATTAGAGTCTATGGAATCATGATTAACATTTCTTTTTTTCTCATCATGAGTTTCCTTTACTACCCTTTCACCCTTAGTGACCATTTCTTGTAGCAACTTATTCATATTTGTCTTCAAATCGTCCATGTCTATCTTCAAATCTGTCTTCCAATTATCCATCTTAGCTTCCACGCCCTTTATCTTAGACTCCATGCCATTTATCTTAGCTTCTGTTAGCTTTTGTGAGGCTGACATTTTTTGCACTTGGTCTTTAAATTTTGATATATCATGTAGCATTTCCTCCTCTTCTTCATGAGTCATGCTAGAGCTTTCAGGTTCCTTACTAGGTGTTTGCATTTTCTTTCCTCGGGGCATCAGTTACCGATAATAATTCTCTACTAGCCCTTTGAATTCTTTCAAAATAAATTTTCAAACCAATCTTAAGCAAAAATTTAAAAGAATCTACACACCTTTTTTTCTTTGTAGGAGCTCAATATTGCCTCTGATGTATCTCTGTACTTTCAGAACATCCAATTCTGAAATTGTGGTCTGTGGTAGCCCTCTATGTCCTCTTTCCAATGCCACCAATCTGATCCAAATTGTATTCTCCAAGGAAGAGTTATGCGAAATCTCCCACAGTGGCTTGATTATAGACTAGTTCAG
Organism: Pinus taeda; assembly: GCA_000404065.3. Classification (NCBI taxonomy): domain Eukaryota; kingdom Viridiplantae; phylum Streptophyta; class Pinopsida; order Pinales; family Pinaceae; genus Pinus; species Pinus taeda. The sequence goes on from APFE031099442.1 coordinate 901, forward strand.
TAGAGTGAACTTGTACGACATGCCACGAGTCATTGTTTCGACCTTTAGCTCTGAAAAATATATAGAAGAAACTGTAGTCCATCCTCTTCTGTACCTTCTTATGAAATTTCAATCCAATGCTCAGAGAAAAAGTTATGACGATTTTCCCTAGGTCACCTGTTTGGAATGTAATTCAGGAGTTTGCAAAAAGACCAGCTTCCTCAGATCATATCTCCGCAAATATAGCGCAAAAAACTCTGAAATTTGGACCCAAGATTTAGCGCGCTATCTTCTCAAATGGGTTTTGTTTTCAACTTCTGAAACATCGCAGAAAAAATGTTATAGCTAAAATGCCACGATGACTTGTTTGGAGCAGCAAAACCCTAGAATCCAAAGCTCTGATACTAAATGTTATGAAACCAGCTCAAGAAAAGATAGAAAAGATAGATCAACGCCTTAGAATTCGGCTTCTTCGAGGGGGGAACCTCCTTTACATTACATAAATGAACAATTCTTGGATGATTCAAATGACAAAACCTCCTTTCTATATATAGGAGTCTAAGGAGTCACAATATAACCCAGCTGACCTAACAATAATAATATAAAGCCACAAAAATAACAATAGAGGGATTCTATGGGGCACACTAATAACAATATGGGGACGATAGGGGCACAACAATATTAATAAAGGGTATAACTACAAATGGGGTAATCTACTAGTATTATAGGGACCCAACAATATCCCTACCTCAAAACCATCATACCGGTCATAACATGCCCAATCAATGGACACTAGGTACTAGTGTCCCTCAATGGCCCAGATCCTAAAATGCTTTAGCAACATACTGCTGCCTTTTCCAATTCCCTTTTCCATTGCTACTAATTCTTATAGTCAGTTTCAACCACCAAAACCGGACATTTTCGATGCTTTCCTGTAACAGGCACATAAGTTTCATTGGATTCAAAATGAATTGAAATAAATTCAAATCATACCTCATTGGTAGCTCATCAATAAGGTACACCTACAATTTCATTTACTTCCTATCACAACAAGTCCAACTAGCTCTTCGATCAAATCATCAAGTGTAAACATATCACATCTAGTTAGCTCAAAACTCAACCATCATAAATAAAAATCATAGATCACATGTAACCATCATAAATCACAGTCATAAATCACATGCATAATTAAAATAAAATAAAATATTAATACTTATCTCTCAATCGGTTCTTTGCTTCTACGCTTTTCCTTCATCCTTTCCGTAGACACACTGGATTGGTTGCCACACTTGACATGCACCCAATACTTCTCTTCTCTTCAATCACATACACATACACATAGTTTACATTACATGCATACACCCACACACCATGTACAACACCACACATACACCTACACTTGGTGTACAACACAACACATACACCTACACCTGGTGTGCCAGAACACATACCTACCCCAATGTACAACACAACACATACACCTACACCTAATGTACAAAACAAAATATACATCTACTATTGGTGTACAACACAACATATACATGTACACAAAGTAAAACACAACAAATACACATGTCACCATTAGGGGAATTTTGAGGTGTAAAATGGGCCTCCTAAGGAAATTATAAAATAATAGTCGAAATAATAAAACAAGATTATATTACATCATCAAATTTTAGAGGGAAAAAATAAAATCAACTCATAATTTCAACTTATCTCCTTATGGGTTTACTGAAATTTTGACCGGAAACACTAGTTGGTTGCAAAAATTGATTCCTCATCCAAGGTGTTGTTAGGTCTAGAGAGAACCTCAGATTGCTACAAGACTAGTGCCTAGAACATCTAGATCTCAGTTGTCTCAGATAATTCCTCAAAGACAAGAGACATCACATATACATTTCACATACATACATACATACATATATCGTAAAAAACATTTGTTTGGTTCATTCATCTAAAAGACATAGTCTATCTGTTTTTGCATACATTCTCATACACATGTAACATCCATAAAAATTTACGATAAAGTATGGAGGCCGAGTAGCTCAAGGATTTATAGTTCAATTAATTTAGCAGAGGGATGAAGGAAGATGAAAAGAAAAATAACTCATCACATAGAGCTTGAAATATCAAGAATTCTATACGTTTCTGAGTTAAGAAAGATATAATGGATCAGTAAGAAATGATTGTGATGATTCACGAAGCACAATTAAAGAGTTAATTTTGAAGATTCATACAGGCATCATCATTAATACTTTAATACAAATGAATCTATAAGAACATATGAAACATGTCTGGCAACTACAATGACGTGAGACCAGAGAAGAAAATTAACATAATGAAATTTCAAGAGAGAGAAAACTTATTGTAATACTGGAATGACTAATCACCACGATTTCATTAACATTATAAAAGATACATCTTCAAAAGTAATACATTCTCAAAAATAACATAGGGTTTCTTCTTTTAGATTCTGAACTTGTTTTCCTTTTTTAAGAATGTATATATACCAAAAATTCTCTGGAGTATAGGTCATTAAGAAGATATTCCTTCTTGATCTTTATCATCATTATAGAAATCACTAATCAAAATTTGAGCATGCACAAAGGCACAACTCTCTTAACCATAATAGAATGTATTATTAAAAGCATAACAAACATAAGGTAAAAATAACTAAAAAGTAAAATTGAAATCCATCACTGGGTCAATAATCATGATACTCATGGTTGACGAGACAATGTGGATGTTTGGTGCGAAGCTATAGAACCCCGTGGGTGAACCATTTGAAGCATGGGAGGATTGGAAAACTACTTGCATCACTACCACATAGCTAGAGAAGGAGGTGGAATAGAATTGGATTGTCGATAGTGGAGTTAGAGATTAATCACCCCTGCATAGTCTAGTTTGCGCTGAGAGAAATCTTTAACCAACTCGAGGAGGTGAATTTCCTTCTTCAAGAACTTTTTTATATTTGTTCCTTTTAGGACTCGTGTCTTCTCATGAGATGCACCTGTCCTCCTCTTGCTATCAGTCATTTTATGGTTGTATTCTTCATGCGTGAGAAATTCTCCATTTAATCCCCACCAATTAGGTAACTCAACCTTGAGATGCTGATTGAACTTGACATCAAAGCTTGACAACTCTTTCTGTAGATTTTCCAAACTTTGTTATGCCTTAGCCTTAGCCTTGGCTTCCTCTTTCGATATAACCTTAGAAATCTCTGCTACTATTTCCATCCTATCTAATATGTCAAGTCGTCTCAACTCCCTGATTGTTCTTTTAGTTAAGAACTAAATGTACTTCTTAACATATTGGGAGTTAGTAGTACTGAATTGCTTGTCATTTTGAAGAGAAGGGGAATATTCATTACAAAGATTCTTCTGATCATGTATCAGAGCTACTTTCTCCCAGCTGTGATTAACTTCTTGGATGATCTCATCCCATGTCCCCTGCCTGGCTTCTATGAGGGCCAGATTTCCTTTTAGTTTGGTCTTCAACTCCTTGATCTCTTGAGATGTACTCTATAAATCTTGTGTAGGCTTGTCGATTTTCGAATTTGCAACTAGGAGTTGTCTCTATTTCTGGGTCACCTGGATTTTGGTTGAATCCAACTCCCTTTGAACTCTCACTAACTCACCCACAGAAATTTTTAGTTATGTTAATGCCTTAGTAAGGTGATTAGTAGGGTTTTGAGAATCATTTGGGACGAATACAATATAGACATGAGAATTGATCCTGTTTTGTAAATCTTCCATTGTCCGTTCCATGGCACAACTTTTTATTTTCTTGTGTTCAACTCCTGTATTAGCACCTCCTTTTCCTTAACACTTTGGATCATCTCAGGGGTTTGAATGTGCTCACCTCCAAGCATCTTTAGTTTCCTTCTCAAATCTACTTTCTCCCTCTTCATTTCCTTTAGTACTGCATCCACTACTGCATCATCTTCAGGATCAAGTCACATTTTCATGATCATTTCTTTGTAATATTCCTTCTATTTAAAGAGAGTGCGAGACTTGACCTTTTCAACATTTACATTCTCGACAATTTTGTCTGTGTAGACTTGACCCCAATCAATAGTCTTCTGGTTCTTATTGATGTCATTGTATAACATTTCTCCCACCTACTTGTGTAGGTTGACCTATTCTGACAGAGGGATAGTGGTCAAATCCAAAGACACATCCAGGTCTTGAAACAAGGAACCTGAAGGAAGGGTTTGGACAGATGGGTTTTTCAACCTAATTTTCATCTCTTCTTTCTCTAGATCCATTGCAGCTAATAATTGAGTGTGCCAAGGGGTGATATGTGAAGTCATGTCTTGATGTAACTTCTCCTTCTCCCTCCTGTTTCTTACTTGGATATTATTGCCTTGGGCCCAACCTATTCCTACTACATAAAGAATTTCCTTAAACTCTGGGATGACTACTTCAGTCAAGGATTTTGTTAAGACTTCTAGATATATTTCCAAATTAACCTAAAAGCCTGGGTTCTCATACACTTTCTTTTGGAGTTGGATGCTTGGTTCTTCCACTTCCTGTCTTTGTTCATGCTCTTGTTCCTACCGCTGCCCTTGACTTCTATCCCTTTTATGAGTCATTCCTTCTTCCATGTCAGTTGTCCCTAAAATGTCGACAGTCCTCTTTTGTGTCTTGTCCGTGTTGGCTGGGGACTTAGTCTCCATGTCTGTATTAGGGGGTCAGTAATCAAAGTTAGCTTTCCTTTGACCTCAAGCTTAGGATCATGAACATAAGTTGAGGCTTTAATCTTTTCCCTTCTTCGAGAAACGAGACCTCGAGGATCATAATGTTAGATTTGTCCTTTCTCAAATTCCGTGGCTTCAAGTATGGCCTCCACTATCTTGAAGGCTTGTCTAGTGTTTATCACAAAAGTTCCTACTGGCTGTCCCATTTTAAACATGTTACCTTTCTTGGCCGGTTCAATGTGAAGCAGGTCAACACTGAGGATATGCCTTATGAACTCGAGGGTGAAGACCCTCATCGGTAGAAACACTGGCAACTGATAAGGAGGGAGTTTGCACCTGTAAACCTGAATCTTTGTATAGTCCTCATAGAGGTACCATTCTCCAATAGAAACTTACTTATGGAGTTTGCGGAGTTCCTTTTGCTAAGCAAAGATCCTGGGGGGTGACACTTCATGGATGATCTAGTAGGCAATAACCATGAAGGATGAGAGGAATTGAGAATATCCTCCCAAGCTGGGTCTCTTTCTTATGGAGATATTCCAATCAAAGTCTGAATTTCTCTCTTTATCAGGGGTAAACACATCTAGGTGAAGACATTAGAATTCTTCAATGTGACTATTGATAAACAAGTAAAACAATAGCGAGTAGTAGCGGAAGTATGAGGAGGCTCCGAGATAGCTAAAATAGAAGCAAATGGAGGTCGAGAGGTATTTAGGGATGTTTAACTAGCATCAGGGTTGCCTCATCTTATGTAGACACCCGAGAGACACCCTGCTTAATTGCAGAGTGGTGTGTCTAGCCAAAATACCAATTATAGTGGCTAAGATTGGTTGAACAATGAGTTTAAAAAGAGCTAATGGGAGTTGGATATTTGATGGCAGGGTTTTGGCTCTGAGAGCGAGGATTTTCTCTAGGAAGGGTTGTAGCTCTTTCGCAGGGAGTGTTATAAAATTCCCATCTAGTGTTGTATCATTAAAGGTACACATAAAGGGAGATGTGGGGAATTAAGAGCTCTCTGAATTAAAAGAGGGGTTAATTCAAGGATAACCCTTCCTGAAGGAGAAATAAAATGGTTCTTCTCACTTTGGTAAGAATCCAAAAAGCAAGTTATGAATTTAGGGAGGTGATTAACTGGGGGAGCAATTTAGTAGTATAACCCAAAAGCCACAATTGTAAATGGGTCCTCAATCTTCACATGGTTTGAGAATATTTCATAATAAAGGTTAGCAAGGGAAAAGGGGTAGACAAGGTCAATAATGTGGGCTTCAGTGTCGGTTAGAATACTGTCACTAGTGTTCTTGACCTCATGAGTGATTGGGGTCATAGGGGCCATGTGCTTCATTCCTTCGAATAAAACAAAACAAGCAAACAAACACGCTGGGGGTGTTGGTTTAACTGGAGCCCACAGGGGAATGAACACAACTTGGGAGGGTGCATGTGACCTTTGGGATAGTTACAGAAGGCTCCTGTGTAGTTGTTCAGGTGAGAGATTCTTTGACTAGGATGAATAATCATTTTCAGGTAATAACCTTAGGGCTTTAGATGTTTTATGTAGAGACAAAGATGTGTACCTAGGTGGTGGGAGATGAAGGCAAGTGGGGACGACATGTGATAGTTCCAGGTTGGCTCGGGAGTACAAGGGACGAACTCATACAATCAGTGAGTAACTTTATCTTTCATCGTTTACTTGGACTTCACCATCATACTTGACACCTGTATCTTTGAGTGGCGAATGAGGGGAGACCACCTGTTAGGTGGTCCCTACCTATTACTACATATTATATCATGGAGTGGGGGAATCGTTTGTCATGAGTCAGATTCTATCTGAGCCGTTCATCGGGCACTGACTATTCAATGACGGGGGCCTGTGGTGGTGTTAACCCACTTGTCCCTTCACTTCTGGAACTGCAGTTAGATGTGATCATATTTAGATTATGGGGCTGGGGCTAGGTATTTAAGTGTATAATATTTTAAACCGTGGCCCATTCTGTATATTTAGTTTAAAATTTTTCTCATCACCTGAGTTTGGATCTCTTTATTGTACGGTTGCAGACACGTGATTCTTAACCTTTGTAGGTTAAGTTGCTCACTTCAAACCTTTCTTGCCACTTTTATGCGAACAACATCTCATCTCGTTTCTATGAAGAGGCCTTAGTGTGAGATGGTGATAACATTTGACTCCACCTGTGGATGAGGCATTAGATTGCAATGCATCAAGAATCTGCAGTCTGGGAACTTCTCTCTTGGGCATGGAGTTTTATTTAACAAACAATTTTCTTATGAAAGTGAACATTTTAGCAGAAAACTATAAATTTCATATGATACTTACAATGTACACACCAGTATTTACAATGTGTGAAAGAGGGGTACCTTTAATTCTAAAAATAGAGTTTGAGGAACTGACCATTTAGTGGTAGCTCCAATAATTCTCCTTCCAAATTTTCGAGCAGGTATGTATTATTTCCTTTTTATTCTGAAATTTTGAAAGGGCCAAACCATAGTGGGTCAAATTTCCTGTATTTACCTTTTTCTTCCCTTTGGATGTCCCATCGGAGAACCAAATCTCTTGGCTGTAAAGGTTGATCCTTGGCTTTCTTTTCAAACAAGTAGTTCATCTTCTGTTGGTAGTTTTCCAATTTAGTCCTTACCTATTCCCTACTTTCATGAAGTTCGACTAGTTGGTTTATCCTTCGTGTCATAGAATTTGGTTCTTCTTCTCCTTCTTGCATCAAATTCACTATGGTTAGATTGAGAAGATTGCAACCTTACCATATACTAGCTCGAAAGGTGATTTTCCAGTAGAGAGTTTAGGATTCACTCGGTTGGCCCAGAGGAAAAACTTCAAATGAGTGTCCCATTTTCTCTGATTCTCAATGATGGTCTTCTTCAACACTCTCACTACAATTTTATTTGAGGATTTAGCTAAACCATTTCCTTGAGGATAGTAGGTAATGGAGTGCCCAATGATGATATTGAAACTCTGATAGAAGCTAATGAATTTGGTGGATTTGAAGACTTGAGAATTATCCATGATAATCTTTGTAGGGCAACCGAAACGTGATAATATGTTCTCCTCCATAAACTTGATTACCACAGTCACTATCATTTCTGGCTGGGATAGCCTCTACCCACTTCGTGAAATAATATGTGGTCATTAATATCCACTTATGTTGGCCACTAGAGGGTGGATTTATCTCACTTATGAAATCTAGTCCCCATTGCGTGTAGGGTTTTTCCATATGTATTGGGATCAGGGGGAGAGGGGAATTTTTTTGCTTCTCAATGTAGACTTGGCACTTCTGACATGATCTGACTTTTGAATGAACTTCTCTAAAAAGCATGGGCCAATAGAACCCCACTTTGAGGATTTTGTGAGTAGTGGTCTTCCAGCTATAATGGCCTCCACAAACCCCTCCATGAAATTCCTTAATTACCTTATGAGTTTCACCTTCTACCAATCATATCAACAAAATTCCCATCGATTCTTTCCAGTAGAGTTGGTCATTAGATATGATAAACTTTTGAGCTTACAATCTCAATGTTCTGAATTTAGACTTATCAAACGCTAGTGGACACCTCAAGAATAAAAGACAATGGATGATATTCTTATACCAGGGCGACCCTTCATATTTCACACATATTTTTTTTCTCTAAGGTTTTTATCTCATCCTATTGAACTTATGCTCCACCTCCTCAGTTATTAGGTTTATCCCCAAATGTTGGTAGTTAGACTCTGATAGAATCTTGGCCAGCCCCTGGCCTTTTATGAGATTATTAGGTTTTATGTCTAATTTATATTCCTGGATCTTAGCGATCCACCTACCCCTTTTTCCTTCACTGTCCCCTTGCACCAGGATATCTTTGACTGTCGTTGTTGGAACATATGTTGTAATTAATGACTGTAGTACATATACTCGAAATGTCTTCAAAGTTTTGACTAGTGCGTAGGCCTATTTTCCAAGATATTGTATTTCAACTCGGAATCCCTCAAAACTTGGTTGAAGAAGGCAATGGGATGTTCATAACCATTTTTATTTTTTTTGTAACAAATTGCAGCAATAGTATGTGGAGATGAGAAAGAAAAAATGTAGAAAGGTGTTGAGTAATCAGGGCTGACTAGTACTGGTGCTTTGGTGAAATATTCTTTGATATTAGCAAAAGATTCCTGGGAGGCATGACTCCATTTAACCTCATTTTCCCTTTTTATCATATTTGTAATACCCTTCACTATTTCTGCATAGTTGGGTATGAACCTTCTCAGGAAATTGATTCTTCCCAAAAAGACTTGGATCTCTTTCTTGTTTCTAGGTAGGGGAATGCAACTGATAGCTTCTACTCTCTTAGGATCGATTTTCACTCTGTCTTGTGCTACTATGTGTCCTAGTAGTTTCCCCTCACTCAGGGAAAATCGATATTTCTTTGGATTTAAAGATAGCCCATATCTCCTATACTTCTCAAAGGTGAGTTTCAAGTGTATGATGTCTTCTTCATCGATCTTAGAGAAGATTGTGATATCGTCCAAATTTACTACTACAAATTTGTCCGGCTCCCCCACAAAATCTATATCCATAGCTCTTTGAAATGTATCTCCAACATTTATTAGGCCAAAAGGAATACGAGCATACATGAAATTTCCCCAAGGGGTGGTGAACATCGTTTTCCATTTATAGATCCTCATCGGATGGCTGCGTCCATGCCTGGGATCTAGTTTTATACTCTGTTATGGATGGCTGCACCCATACCACATATATATCATGTACTTGAGATATCAGTTGTACTTCTTTTCGCAGGTTCTCCGGCGGCAGTATTTCAGTCACACATGTTCTTGTAAAGCACTTCACCCCTCTCTCTCTCGGGCCTCATGCTTTAGGGGGCATCTGTTACACAGCAATTTGTCACCGTTTGTCACCGTCCCTGTTACCCCTCTCCTGCATCTTGGAGGACCCATTCCGGGACTTGTGAGAAGTGACAAGACTTGAAACCACTTGCCTTATTCTCCTTTAAACATGAGCTTCATATGCCCTTAAGACATCTCCTGCTCATTGCCCCTAAAAATAGCCCTTTTTGCATTAGTGTTGGTGCCCTGTGTTATGCCCGAGCCAATGGACAAAATCCTAAAGAAAGGGCGCGCCATTGGCGCTCTGTCTCAGAGTCGCAATCGTGCCAACCAGTTTGGGCAAAAATTCTCAACCACTCAAACCTCCGAAGTTTCTATCCACCTCATTCACCCAACTGATTCTAAGTTGAGTGAGGATGGTTTGGCTTTGAATCTCCTTGGATGGAAAGTTGTTTGCCACCATTCCATGGAAGTTTCCAAGTGATGAAGCCAAATCCATGTTTGTGGGGGATTGGCCTTATCTCTTCCTTCTCCTCTATAAAAGCTTGTTCTCTTGGCTTGAGCAAGCTAGTTCTGGTTCTAATAGCTTTGACTCTTGTGGAAATACTTGTGCTGAAAGGAAGACATCAAAAGGTTGGAGTTTCAAGAAGCCTTTTTTGTATCCATAAGGCTTTCCCTAAGTAAGGAGAATTTGTCACTAAAGAGAGAGAGAGCTTGTCCCTCACCCCCTCAAGCTTTTGCAAGAATTGTGTAGCTGAGCACCCAGCCAAAGGAGGACTTGACGTCAGGACGCTGGTTGTATTCTCCTTTGTTGAATATTAATAAATAGATGACTATCATTATGGTTCCATTCTCGTTGTACTTGTAATGGTTGATGTTGAATTATATCCTTCCTGACTGATGTATAATTGCATATATTAGATTTCACGCTTGGGTTTGTGTTCATTCTCTTTGTGTGCAGGTGTCCATTCACGTGGATAGTGGAGGATCGTGGCCGGCCAAGGCAAAGGAACGTGAGCGCCATCTCTCCTACGAACTAAAGTGTTCGATCTCGAGTAGGTCTTTATCACCTACTCTTTATTTGCAATTAGGAACTTGTGTGATAGCATTGTTTGATTGTTGCTAGACCCGTTCTGGGCTAGTAGGGATCGCCTCTATCCGTAGAGGGGATTTACCTCTCCAACACCTCTTTCTCTGTCTTTTTGTGCATGTCCAGCGAAGTCGGTGTATGAGTTAGGGCTCGAACTAGTTGAACCTTTGCAAGATCAGCCTCGCAGACCATAACAGCCTCTTATGTTGGAAGAAAATAAAGATAAGGAAGTAGGAGATTCTTTCAAAACATTACTCAAAGAAGCCCACGAGTGACAAAGGAACGCGATGATGGACAACTTTTCCCAAATCCTTCAGCAGATGCCCACAGGCGATGCATCTTCATCCGGCAACCACTCTAGACGCACCTCTCCCTTTAAGGTACATGTCAACTTTGACATTCCCATATTTTTGTTGGGTGTATGTTATATTATTTCCATGACTACCCCATGCACGGGGGGGTCACAGGGGGGGAGAGCACCCCCTGTACGTTATGTGGGGGCGTCTGGGAGACCCCCTGTACATTCTATGGGGCACATCAGGGGGGTTACAGGGGGGTGTCTAGCTCGCCTATATGCTACGTCGAGCGTAGAAGGAGGGTCACAGGGGGGTGGCTACCCCGCCTGTACATTGCACCAAGCATAATAGGGGGGTCACAGGGGGGTTGCCCCCTATGTCGGGGAGTGGTAGCGAAGTATTTTTTGGACCCTATATTAGGTCAGAGAACCTACCTATGGTTTTGTGCATGGATTTCGCACATGGTTTGGGCATGATGGCTTTCCGTCCATGGTATTTTGTATATCTGATCAAGGGAACTATTGTTATGTTCTAATCCAAGGCTAATGGATTGGGGTTTATGGATGCTTCGACATGTATATCTATGTATTCTAACATTGAAAGGAATATAATGAAAAATCAATTTAGTAGTCCCAGTTTTGGGATCCAGGGGAAAATCTTTGTGTATATATGTTTTATGTTTTATGCTCTCGCCATTATTTATTATCTGTTTTTTAGAATTCATATGCAGGTAATTTAAGTGCGAGGTTAAAACCTACATTTGGTATCATAGTTGTTTTAGCTTCAAGGGGATGCATTTGCTGCTGAGGGGTTTTGCTCGTGCCTGTGGTAGAACCTGTTTAGTGGGAGATCTGTGGGATCGCTTCTTGTGGTGAAAAGGGATGGTGAGCAATGGAAAGATAGAGATCGAGAAATTTAATGGTCAAAGTTTTGAGTTGTGGAAACTCAAGATGGAGGATCTGCTAGTGGATAAATATTAGTGGATTTTGGTAGATCCAGTTACTAAACCAACAATAATTTCAGTTGAAGGTTGGGTGAAGTTGGATCAGAAGGCAAAGAGCACAATATTATTGTGTGCCTTAGATTTAGTATTGCTGAATGTATCAAGGGAAGCTTCGGTGAAGGCTTTGTGGGACAAGTTAGGGACTTTGTACCAATCTAAGTCTTTGATGAATAAATTGTTCCTACGGAAAAAGTTATATAACCTGAGAATGAAAGATGGAGACTCAGTGATAGAGCAACTGAATGCCTTTAATACTGTGGTAAGCCAATTATTATCTGTTGATATTAAAATTTCAGATGAAGATAAGTGCATCAGTTTTTTGTGTTTTCTACCAGATTCGTGGGATAGTCTGGTTGTTGCAATAGGTAGCAATGCAATTGCCTTTTAGTTTGATGAAATAGTCACATCCTTGTTGTCATAGGAGATGAGACGGAAAAATATGTAGGGCCAGAATGGTGATACCTTGTCTATACGAGGACGGTCCCAAAAAAAAACAAAAAAAACAAAAAAAACAAAAACAAAAACAAAAACAAAAACAAAAAACAAAAACAAAAACAAAACAAAACAAAACAAAAAAAACAAAAATAATTCCTCGAGTGGGAGGTCTAAATCTAGATGGAGATATAAATCTCCAGGAAAACCTGTAAAGGTGTTTTGGAAATGCGAAAAGGAAGGGCACTTCAAAAGGGACTGTAAATCTAAAACTCTTGAGAAAGGAAAGGGATCTTATGATTCTCCTTCTACATAGGAAAAAACCACCTTAAATGAAGGTGGGGATGTGTACTTGGCTTCTTCTTTAAGTACACATGTAGATCATGAGGCATGGTTGATTGACTCAGGTGCATCCTTTCACTTCACTCCCCATAAGGAGTGGTTCTGCGAGTATGAGAAATATGATGGTGGTGATGTCTTCTTAGGGGATGATAGGTTGGCTAGAATCGTTGTTCACGGAAAAGTGAAGTTTAAGTTGCAAGGTGGAAGGATTAGAACACTTCCAAGTGTTCTACATATTCCTGCATTGGTTAGAAATATGATTTATGTAAGCAACCTGGATGATGCAGGTGTAAAAACAGTGTTCGAGAAAGATACCTATAATATGGTTTAGGGAGCACTAGTATTGATGCACGGAGTTGGGATTGGAACTCCGTACAAGCTTCAAGGTAGCACTATTATTGATGGGTGCAACATTTCTATGGTTCCTGAAAGTGTAGCGGAAAATCTAGTGGTCTCTGATGAAATGGAATACAACTTAATGGAAGAAATGAAAAAGACTAGGGAGAACATTACCTTTCACAAGCTTAGCAAGATGAAACATCAACAAAAGCTACTACTCAAATATCTAAAAGCAGTCCCTACTTCTTCACTTCCCATTATGTAATCTCACAAGATGCCCAAGAAATGGGAAGACCTCCTAATAACTCATTAAACAGAATCGGTCCTACCAATATTACTCTGATAGGAGGAAGATCCAAATCCCATAATCCTCCATTCCTTTTTACTTTTGAATTTCTCAACAAGAATTTACACAAATGTTTAGTTGATTCTGGAGCTTCATCTAACATTCTACCATGAACAATTTGTGCAAAATTGAATGTTGAGCCCCAAAAGTTTTTTGTGCGCATTGTGCAGTTAGACCGATCTCAAGTCGAAGTTATAGGAGAGCTCAATCAAGTCACTGTCAGACTCTCATCAAACCCTAAAGTCTGTCAAATCATTGACATTCTTGAGATAGATATCCTCAAGTTCTACTATTTAATCCTTAGCAGAGACTGGTCAGAAAGGCTTCATGGCTATTTTGCAACTGGCTTGTCCCACATGTGGCTTCCCTATAATGGCAAGCCAAATCAAATAAGGGTTGACGACGAAAAAAATCAAAATAATATCATTACAGAACTAGAGCGAGAGAATGAGCCAGTCGCATATAACAGCAATATCATTGGAAACTATTCAGTTGAATCATTTTTAGGAAATTTTAATGCAAATACTTCACCCTTCTTGGAAAATTTTGTTATATCGCAAGTTGAACTTTTTTCTAAAACAGATACTTCTAAGTGTATAAATTTTGTAGATAAACCTGTAGTTAGTTTATTATTTTGGAAATTATTTTTTGATGGATCCAAATCTAACGATGGAGCCTAAGCATACAGGCTTGAATTCAAATGCACAAACAACACTGCCAAATATGAAGCATTGGTTCAAGGGTTGTATAAGGCTATTGGCCTTAATATCAAACACCTTCAAGTGTTTGGAGATTCGGAAATTGTGATAAAACAGGTAATAAATATTATACATTGTTTGTCTGGACATTTGAAACATTATCAATCATTAGTCTAGGACCTCACTTCTCACTTTACAACGTTTAATATTTCCCCTATCCCAAGACTCCAAAATGAAAGTGTTGATTTGCTAGCTAATGTTGCATCGAAGATCATTCCACCAGAAGATTAAAGCCCCGATCACTTTTCTATTGAATTGATTTTTAGGCCTTCTATTCTTGACAATATAACCAATTGGCGATTCTTTAATAATGATCCAGATATCATAAGTTTTCTAATATCTTAAGGCTCTTATGACGACCAAATAATAGATGAATATCAACATGACTCCCATCTTAAGCTAGAATCAACTAAGAATTCCATACCTAAGTCTGTGGTTAAGGTATAGGACTTATATGATCTCAATGACAAATTCAAAAAACCCACTAATTCGAAACTCCAAAGTTCATCTTTGAGGTTTGAATTAGTTGATCTTGGAATTGACCTCAAACCTTAGAACATCAATCTAGGACTTGGTATTACACCTAATGAAAAATCATCCTTTATTCATTTGTTTAAGAAATGCAAGAATGTCTTTTCTTGGAACTATGAAGACCTTAAGACATATGACACTTCTATAATTCAACATATCATCCCCATGATATCTGATGAGAAACCCGTGCAGCAAAAGCTACAGAAAATCCACCTGAATTTAGAAAATTAGATCAAATCTGAATTGAATAAGTTGCTCAAAGCCAAAATTATCTTTCCTGTCGGGCACTTAAGGTGGGTTTCTAACCTTGTTCCTGTTAGAAAAAAGAATGGTGATATTCGAATATGAATAGACTTTTGCAATCTTAACAAAGCCTATCAGAAGGACAATTTCTCATTACCTCCTATGGAACAAATACTACAATCAATTGCAGGCTCGGAACTAATGTCTTTTATGGATGGATTCTCAGGTTATAATCAGATTCTAGCACATCTAGATGACCAGCTAAATACTACCTTTCGAACCAAATGGGGCACCTATGCCTATCAAAATATGCCATTTGGTTAATCAATGTTGGTGCCACATTTCAGAGAGCCATGGACATAGCTTTCAAAGGCTTGGTTAATAAATCAGTGGTAATCTATTTAGATGATATAATTCTGTACTCAAAAATGCACTGTAATCGTTTGAAGGATTTAAAATAAAGCTTTGAGCATTGTCAGAGGTATGGAATTTCTCTCAATCCTAAGAGATATTTCTTTACTCTAAGTGAAGGAAATATCCTTGGATTTATTGTATCCAAAGAAGGGATTCACATTGATCCTCATAGGATAAGAGAAATTTTTGGAATCCCTTTACCTCATAACAAGAAAGCCATGCAATATTTCCTAGGTCAAATAAATTTTGTCAAAAGATTTGTCCCTGACTTTTCACGAATTGTTTTACCTCTTCAATCTATGATTAAGGAAAATTATCTTTTTAAATGGGGACATATTGAGCATGAAGCCTTTGACCTGATTAAACAAGCAATCTTGAATGCTCCCTCACTAGAAACCCTAAATTTTTCTAATCATTTCATTTTATATACCTTTGCTTCCAAGAAATCATATGCAGTTATATTAACACAGGTCAATGATGATAAAGTTGAAGCACTAATTTCTTTCTTTAGCTCCAATTCGCAGGGGGGCGAATTAAACTACTTAGATGTTGAAAAACAAGCTTTTGTTGTTTTCAAATCAATAAAACATTTCATACCCTTTCTCCTCAAAACCCACAATACGGTAATAGTCTCGTTCTCAATAGTGAGAAATCTATTAATACAAAGAGATGTAGGTGAGAAAAGGGCAAATTGGGTAACAACACTGCAAAAATATGACATTCAGATTAGACCAGCCAAAATTGTAAAAGGTCAAGGTTTTTGCAGAATGTTAGCAGGAGCATCCAACTTACCAGCACTACAAGATTCAGGTGATGACATACAAGTATATGAGGTAAGCCTCAACGACACTAAATCCAAATATGTTGATATCATTTTTTATTTAAAAAATGGATATGCCCCTATGCAACTAAATTATAAAAGAAAAAGGGCTTGAGGTTAAAAGCTAGACAATATCAAATCATCAATAATATGTTGTTTAGAATAAATTATGATTCTATTTTGCTTACATGTCTTGAAAAATCTAAGGCAGAAAAGGTTTTGCAAGAACTCCATGATGGACCAGTTGGTGGACATTTTGTAGGGGACACAACTGCACATAAAATCCTGCATGTTGGCTATTATTGGCCAACCTTATTTAGAGATGCACATGATTATGTAAGGAAATGTAAAGTTTGTCAAACAGCTGCTGGGAGACAGAGGAAACCCACATTACCATTGTAACCAGTCAACATTGAACAACCATTTGAACAATGGGGACTGGATATGATAGGTGAGATCTTTCATCACTCTTCAAAGCATCATAAACATATCCTTACAGCAACTTATTACTTCACAAAGTGGGTGGAAGCAATTCCACTTAAGGTAGCCAATTCTGAAAACATCATTGAATTTATTGATCAGTTTATTATTACCAGATTTGGTGTTCCATCTACTCTCATGTTTGATAATGCTTCTTATTTTACAGGCAATGCTATGACAGAATTTGCTCTTAAAAGAGGTTTTAAACTTAAATACTCTGCTAACTAGTATCCTCAAGGAAATGGCTTGGCCGAATCTACAAACAAAAATCTCATAAGAATTATCAAACGAATCGTTGATCAAAGTCAGAAAAACTCGCAAAAATATTTAATATTTTCTCTATGGGCAGATCGAATAACACAGAAGGCCTCAATAGGCACTTCTCCTTTTAATTTGGTCTATGGGAAAGAAGTTGTCCTCCCTACAAATGTAGCTATTCCCTCTCTAGCCCTAGTTCAATTTATTGAAGGAACCCCTTCCTCTTCTATGCAAGTGAGACAATAACAAATCCTTAAGCTCGAAGAAGAAAGGGAAAAGGCCAAAATCACATATGCACATCATCAACAGTTAGTCAAATCTTCTTTTGATGCAAATTCTGTAAGTTCGAAATCCTTTCAGCTCGAAGACTTGGTATTGAACTGGGATAAAGCACACAAGGAAAAAGGTAAGCTTATCAAATTCCAAAGAATGTGGCTTGGACCATTTCAGATTGTGGAACAAATAGGCCCATCAACCTTTTTATTGCAAGATCTATCAGGCAAGAGAGATTCTCTTCCTATTAATGGGCAGATCCTGAAGAAATAATTTTCATAGAAGATAATCTCTTCTATTCATTGTATATTATTGTTTTTAATTTTTATGAAAGTAAAATATCATTAGCATTTACTTTTGGCCTTTGTAATAATAATCTCTTTTATATTTTGACCTTTCGCTTGTATAAGTAGAGATTGTTAAGAAGATGATTTTTACAGTTGAAACATAAGCTAAGTTATATCTCTCTAAAATTGCTTTTCCTCTACTAAAATTAGTTATCCTTTGGTGAAAGCCAACTCTATAAAAGAACCTTTGTTATATCATCAGTTAAGAAAAGTATCTATAACAAAGCAATGACTCTCTACAGAGAAGCATCTTTAACTCTATAATTGTCATCGAGAACATCTTAAGAAGTCAATGATTCTCCCCATCTAGTAAGCTTTCACTTTTTAGAGTGTAATTCTAAAATATGCTTAAACTTAAAGGATAAGAGATCTCATCAAGAGCCGACTTACCATGATCATAGGGAAGTAACAAGCTGACATTACCAATATTGCATACCAAAACAGGCTAATGGCTTGCGATTATGATTAATCAAAAGACAAGGGATCTCACCACGAGCCAGCGTGTTCAGTTAAAGTTACAACCAGTGAATGGCATTGTCAATTTTGGCTACCAAACCAAGACAATGACCTTTAAGAAAAAAAATGGGAATTTTAAGAAAAAGGAATTGTTTAGAAAAGAATCAGAAAGCAAGTAAGTATATGAATCTAAATTTATATTTAAAAATTGCACTCTTACCTAGATGGGATACTAGATCATTGTTGGTTAAAAGGTAACCCTGTTAACACTATGGACGCCTGCTAGCAGCAAAGGCTCTACTTATGACAATTGAGCACATTTAAAAGCTAATTTGCGAGAGTCTCATGTTTTTATCTTTAAAACCTAGTAATGGTTGATGTAGACAAACCAATTTTCATATTGAAGAGGATAATCAAATGGATGATAATTAAGTAGATTTTGTCTTTATTATTCATAGAAATGTTACTTATCTTATATTTCGTGTATTTTTACTTTCTGAACTACCTTTATTTTGGAAATTCTTAGAAATTTCAAAAAACAGTCAGAGAATTGGTTCTTCTTGCGAATCGCCAATTGTTGTGTTATTCAACAACACCCCCCCCCCCCCATGTATTAATATAATAGCTAATATTCTATTAATAAATAGAGACCCTTGATAAAATCCTTCCATACAACAAATTTAGCATTTAGACACTTTCTTTTAAATTTTCGGAATAAAGTAAGATATCAAGCCAAAACCCTTTGAAAGCTAGAAATACTCGCCTTTTCACATACCGCTTGACCAAGTGTGTAAAAAGCCTTGTTAACCTGAAAAACACGCGAAAAGCCATCAAAAGGAATCACCATGCTTAACCTAAATATCATTAGGCTTTTTCATTTAAAACTAAGGCCTAAGGCATTTCCTATTAAAACAAAATCCTGTATCACATATCACCATTCACAAAGGGCGCACTCTCACAAAACATGTTGAAACATGCAAAATGCGATATTGCGATGAGGCAATCAACCTTATCACATCATGTCATAAACACTTAAGAAAGGTCTTAAAACTTACAAATCGCACGATGTTGTGAAATGCGATAAGAGCCCCAACCCGATTAAAGCCTATGTCATAAAGTAGCACTTAAAATCTACCACGCAATAAAAAACACATTATAAGGTGAAAATTCCATCAAACAAGCTACACTTTAAACAATAAAGAACACACAGCATATCCCATCCTACAGGAAACTAAGGAAATCTAAGAAAGTGCACAATCAAATATACGATAATGTGATTTGTGATATTGCATCGCAATTGCAAAATCAACATTCTCGCGAATTAAAGCTCACCACCTTAAAAAATTTCTTCCCATTTTACGATGCGAAACATTAATGAGAAATAAAGGTAGCAATAACAAACCATTAGTGGATATTTAGTATGGGTTAATGGCATTTATGTTGAAAAGAGACTCGACGTGATACAATATCTTTTCATCTGCGTTTAATTAAAAATCCTTTATTGTCACCTTTTCAAGGTTATCTGTTTCATTCATCCTCGTTTTTCATTCTTGCTTGTGTATATCTAATATCTTCCGCTCTACTCCATTTCAGGAAAATTCCACAGGAAGATTCATTATAAGCAATGGAAAAGAGGGGAAGGCAATTGCATTTGAAAAGTCTGAAATGAATCCTCTTTTCTCTGATACTACATGTAGCAGAGACAGAGGAACTTCAACTTGGGAGGCCATGTATCATTTGTTAGGAGAGGGAAAACCAAGGCCACTAGTAGCAAAGGCCACGACCGATGCTCATGATTCCTCTGATGCCTTTTACTTTGAGATAGCATGCTCATTCCTACACCGCATAGCCGCAAGACCGAAGATAATCCCATACACATATATGATCAAGTGGATAATTGATGTGGTGGACTTCTTGGACAGAGAATTCAAGAAACAAAGACAAGAGGTTATGGGATCTTTTTCAACAGAAAGCCTAGGGATAATGTACCATTTACCAGAGCCACAAAATCTCTACAATAAATTGTTCCTTGAGCAATTTCCTAAGGAGAATGAAGACCTGGTAGACGTCACGCGAACCTGGATAGTAAGGGAAGGCAAGCTCAAACGGGATAAGACAGTTATGTATTCTACGACATCTATCTTTCCCCCTTATAGTTTTGCAGCAGCCATGCTATGTAGATTGTTCAGTGAACCTGATAGCACCAAATTTTCCCCAGAATGGCTTCCATTAATAGATGCAGTCATGAATGCAAAGATAATTAATTGGGCTCAAATTTTGTCTGATAATTTGGAAAAATCCATTATGGAATATAGGAGAAAGAGAAGTCCCTCTTTAAGGGTTTATCCCCCATTTTTCATGAGTGCTTTTGTAATGGATGCAATATGTTTTAGTTCCAAATTTCTCATTATGGGAAGGAAGTGGACCATTTATGACCCGCTTCGTATCCATGTGTACCATAATATTGTGGGAGTCTCAGTTTCACCCCCATTTTTATCATATTTGTCAAGGAGTTATTCTACTTATCCATAAACAAGTCTACAACACAATCGCCCCAAAAGAAGTTGAAGTAGATATCTTGCTTGTAGCAAGATGTTTGGGGAGGAAACATTTACCTATATCACAGTATTTGGGAGCATTGCTTCACCGCATCTTCTCCCATACTACGTCCTCGACAAGTTAATGGCCAGGGAGATATCCTACCAAATGGCGGGGGAAGGTGGATTTAGCAAATGATTGAAAGAGAAAAGGAAGGCCATTTGGCCTACATTTCCATTGCAATGTGGTTCATGTGTGCTACATGATTTTGGACATGAATGCAAATAAGAATAGATCATGAAGTCTCTGAAATTAGCTACAATCCCGGGAAGGCAGTATGACCCAAATGGCACTGCTAAGGACTTCAATACTATGGTGAAAGTGAAACCATTCACCCATGAAGAGGATACCTTCGATGACCTCTTCCTACAAAAAGAAACATTTTCATAACTGACGCATATGGCATCACTACTTTTTCCCCATATGATGTTGAAGCTTTCTATGTGTATAGAAAGAGGAGATTATTGAAGGTCCCATTGGACCTACTACAAATTGAACCAATAAGGGAGCCAAATCCTAGTGTAAGCTTGGAGGATAGCTCCAAAGAGAATTTCGAAGAAGAAAACCAAGAGAGATATACTCATGAGTCAGAGCACTTAGAGCACCAGTCTCAAAATGGGGGAGGAAATAAAAATAAAGAGTCTAAAAGGGACACAGCTATAACTACAGAGGAAACCATCGAACAAACCACGATAAAAAAAACAGGAATAAGTTCAATCCACATCCACTCAATTAGCCAAAACCCTAGTTATTGATTTGGAAAAGGAACGGAAACATTTCAACAAGAAGCTTCACACATATGAAAAAATATCTGAGATACAGACTCCTAACCAACCACAACACAAGTCAACTCAAGAGACAACAGTAGAGAATATTGTAGGCACTCAGGACGTTGAGCTCATTCCTGCCACCCCCACTTCAGAAATTATTTTGAGAATTGAGGAAATTCCTCCACTGGATGTATTTTACAATCCTACCCACAAAGCTATCGTCAAAAGATAGAGGAATAAAATAAAGTTAGACGTTGCAGCTATTACGACTCCTGACAATGAACCAATGGACATTGTATGGAAGGACTTTCCCATGGACCCATCAGAAAATCTCACAAGATTGTCGCAATTCGCAAGATGCTATGCTATGACAACTATTGATAAAGCGACAGAGGTCCAAACATTGTTTAAATAAATGGAACAAATACTTCTACTATTAGAACAACAATTGGCTCAGGAGAAATCCAATCAACAAGCAAAATTACAAGTAGCCCAGCTCCAAAAAGAATTTGAACAAATGAAAATACAACATCAGGCCAGCCTAGGAGAAAGAGATGTGCGGATACAAGCTATGATAGATAAGTATAAATACAATCCGTAAATCGATGAGTTCATAAAGGAAGCACTCAGTCTTAACTCCCAACTAATGAAGTAGAAGGAATTTCTTTGCCAGAAAATCTTGCAAATAAGTCCTTATTGCGAGATCAGTGATAAGCTAACAAGCCAAGTTGTCAACATGAGACTTGAGTATGACGAAATCCATAAGAAGATTTCTAACTTTATCACCTAGCAAGAATTAGAAGAAGGGAGAAAGGTTGATCTGCCAAAACTGGAGGAATCACATAAAGACATCTTGTTCACAGATTGGGATTCTCGGCTCAAGCAAGCGGAAAGGGAAACATCAATCGTAGCAGCAACAACAAGCAGCATAATAGAATCCATCAACGAAAATCTGCATGGTGCCAACCTGGTAACAGAAAGCATACCGGGATTTCTTCCAAATGTCAAACAATTAGAGCAATAGTGGAGGCAGGTAGCGAAGGAAAAGGAGGAGGTGATCAGACAAATGAGCAAGCTAAACTGGGAGGCATACTAGCAGTTCTTGGTAAAACCATACAGCCAGTGGACGACCTTGAGATGCTTAACAACTTCCACACAAAAAATGGTGTTAGCTCTAACAGACGCTATATTTGTTGGGCAGTTGAAATATGCGATTGGCCATCCGATGCAGCTCAAGCCTATGACAGATATTTGCGATCTCAAAGAACAAATGCAGAGTTAGTCACTTAGTTTATTTTTATTTTTAGTTTTATTTTCACATAATCTAAGGCAGGTCGTTTAAACCTCCTCAGTTATTTTTGTAATAATCTATTTTAGGACCTATAGTTTAGTATTTAATCCCCTCTCATGCATTTAGAGAGGGGTACAGAAATTTTATCAAAAACATTCTTCGAAACATTGCACTTCTGTACTTTTAAGGATGTTCTAATGGAATGAATGCAACATGATCTATTTTCTCTTAAATATATAACATGCTCTACTGAATGCACTTTTGTACTCTTAGAATATGTTGGATTGATTGAAAGTTGGTTAATATTGTTGAAGCACATGAGCAAGACTCGTCATATATGGTACTTTTATCTTATGATTTTGTTTTATTTATGAATTGGGCAATACTTATTCTTTTAATTGTTTTATGTGTGAAAGTATAAATTACAGTTAGCGTTATTGCACTTTTGTATGATGTTGGCGTCGACTTTATTCTGAATACATGAATGATTTATATGCGATATATATTTCACAAACGTTCAGCTAATTATTTATCCAAAACAATTACTGTTAAACGATTTCATTTCTTATTGCAGTTGAATGATCTATATTACGAATTGTTGTAGGACATCATTGTAGATTGCATATTGTATTTAATTCTTAGGTATATTTATATTTAAATAGTATTTAAACTAGGATATATGCATGTGTTTAGTAGTTTATATTAGATTACACTTAGCATAATCATTCCCCCGTTACATCATATATCACCCCATCAAAACTATCAAAATCATTTCTAGGAAACTGGTCCCATTATCCATAGTCAGAGCCACTACACCAAACGGAAAAGGAGCTGCTAACCAAGGTCCGAACCGGGTGGTTTTCCCCCATGTTGTAGCAACGATTTTTGGGGCTTCAACAAAAGATAAGACTCCAAAAGAGGCATGGACTGGTAAGAAACCTTCTCTTTCACATCTGAGGGTATTTGGATGTGATGCATATGTACATGTTCCAAAGGAGAAAAGAACAAAGTTGGATAGTAAATCTGAAAGGTGCATCTTTATTGGGTATAAGGATGGTTTAAAAGGTTATAAGCTTTGGAGGCCAGAAAAAAAGAAGGTTGTGTACAACTGAGATGTGGTGTTTAGAGAGGTGAAATATGTTATTAAACATGAATTCCTACCAAAGGAACCTGAGAAAATAGAGTTTGACCTAAAGGAGGAAGAATCAAACTCTATGGCAGAAGAGGAATTAGAAGATGAAGAGCCGCAAATTCCAGCAATGAGAAGATAAGTTCAAGAAAGAAGACAGCAAGAAAGGTATAGTCCATCTACTTTATGTTCAAATTTTGCTTTATGTATTACTGATGATGATCCCAGAACTGTGAGGTAAGCAGTAGATTCAGAGGATGGCAAACTCTGGAAAGAGGCCACGGTTGATGAAATGGCATCTTTGCACGAAAATGAGGCTTGGGATCTGGTGGAGTTGTTAGCTGGAAGGAAACACATTGGCAGCAATGGGTGTTTAAGAAGAAGATGAATGCAGAAGGCAAGGTGCAGAAATACAAATCTCGGTTGGTAGCAAAAAGTTATTCCCAGGTACTTGGACTTGATTTTGGTGATATTTTCTCTCCTGTTGCCAAGGTAGCTTCTATTAGATTACTTTTATCTGTTGTTGTTGCTTTTGATCTTGAGGTAGAACAGATGGATGTGAAGACAACATTTCTTCAGAGTGATCTAGAAGAAGAGATCTACATGAAGCAACCTAAAGGTTTTGCGGTGAAGTGTAAGAAAGAATTGGTATGCAAGTTAAAAAAAGTCTTTGTATGGGTTAAAACAGTTACCAAGGATGTGGTATCAGAAATTTGATATACACATACGGGGACTTGGCTTCACCAGAAGAAAAGCATATCACTATGTGTATTTTAAATTAATTGGTGACCGTGTTATTTATCTGGTCTTGTATGTGGATGATATGTTGTCGGTTGGAAATGAAAAAAAAACATCTAGATTTTGAAGACCCAATTGTCCTCCAAATTCGACATGAAAGATCTTAGAGCTGCAAACTATATTTTTGGCATGGAAATTAAATGAGGTTGAGAAAAGAGGAATCTTTGGTTAAACCAGAGGAAGTATGTTGAGACAATACTACAAAATTTTAATATGCAAGATAGTAAACTGGTGAAGGTTCCTATTCCTGTAGGTGTAAAGTTATATGTTGAACAGTGTCCCAAGACACAAGAAGAGGAAGAGGACATGTCTCGTGTTCCATATACAAGTGTAGTCGGTAGCCTAATGTATGCAATGGTCTATACTAGACCATACATTTCACATGCAGTGGGAGTATTGAGTAGGTTTATGTTAAAACCAAGGAAGGAGAATTGTACAACAGCGAAGCGAGTTTTTAGGTATTTGCATGCCACTAGTGATTATGGTTTGTGCTACCAAGGAAGACTAGGATTGGACAGAGCTTTGGAAATCTGTGGCTTTGTTGATGCAGACTGAGCGGAGATCTAGATCAGAGAATATCTACAAGTGGGTATATGTTTAACCTATTTGGAGGTGTAATTAGTTGGATGAGTAAGAGACAGTTTGTAGTGGCACTTTCAACTACATAGGCAGAATACATGGTAGCCACTCATGCAAGCAAGGAAGCAGCTTGGTTGCAAAGATTGTGTTCAAGTATGGGGTTAGTACAACGAGCTAGAAGGATAGACTATGACAGCCAAAGTGCAATTTTCTTGGCAAAGAACCCTTCTTATAATTCAAAGACAAAGCACATTGATGTTCAGTATCACTTTGTGAGAGATATGGTTGAGGAAAAAAAAGGTGTTGCTAGTAAATTTGGAAACTTTGAAGAATATTGCAGATGCATTGACAAAGTCTGTGAGTGCTGATAAGTTCTCTTGGTGTAGAGAAACAATGGGCATTGCAGGGGGTGGATCAATGACTAAGCTCTCATGTGGGCCCCTGTGGAAAGAGAACAACAAGTGGTAGAATGTTGGGTGTGTGTTATATTCTTTCCATGACTACCCCACGTGTGGGGGGTAACAAGGGGGGTTGGTCGCCCCCTATACGTTGCACTGGGTGCAGTAGGGGGGTGGTTCCCCCCTATACATTGTGACGGACACAGCATGGAGTATGCAAGGGGGTGGTAGCCCCCCTTATACGGGGTCCAAGGCAGCGCCCTGGGAAAAACATTTTGGACCCTATATTAGGTGGGAAAACCTACCTATGGTTTTGTGCATGAATTTTGCACACGGTTTTGGGCATGATTGCTTTTTGTCCATGGTATTTTGTAGATCTGGTCAATGGAACTACAGCTATGTTCTAATCCAGGGTTTAAGGATCCTTTGGTATGTATATATATGTATTGTAACATTGAAAGGAATATAATGAAGAATCAATTTGGTCTTCCCAGTTTTGGGATCCAGATATCTATGTATATATGTTTTATGTTTTATGCTCTCGCCATTGTGTATTATTTGTTTTTTAGAATTCGTATGCAAGTAATTTCTATAAGGGGTTAGAACCTACAATTTAAATGCCAGATAGATGTATATGTCATAGATAAATGGTTAAATATGTTGGAAGGATATTTTTTGGTTCATGGTTTTTTCAATAAGGAAAATATTAGTTTTTCACTCCTCAAAGCCACCCCGCACGTCAAGGACTAGTGGAAAACGTATTATGAGTGGAGGGACGAGAGGGAACCCTAACTCTTATCAGTGCACCCACTTGGAATTATTTTCAATACGTTGTCAAGGAACAATATTACAATATCAGGAGCTATGAAAGTAAGTACATAAAGTGGACCACACTATGGTGAGGAATGGATCAAGACATGTTAAAGTTCACAAATATTTTTCTTACTGTTCACATGAAGTTGGGTATCAAAAATTTTGAGTAGCATCTGGTACTCAAATATCACAGCTGTCTACAAAAATACATCCAGGACGATATGAAGTTCCTGGACATCTCCTCACTTGGTGACGCCTACCGATACGCTGTCAAGATCGAGCAGAAATTTAAACAGAAGAAGCAATACTTTGGGTCTGTGAATCCAAGGAAATAGAAAGGTGCTCCCAAACCACAGAATAAAGGACAAAATCCAAGGCGGGGTGACCCAAGACAGCCCGCCAAAGCCATAAGCAAAGAAAGACACCACGAAGACAAAGAAAAACATAGGTAAGTGGTGTGGGTTCTATAAGAGCCCCACTCACAAAAAAAGTGAGTGTCGAGCCAAGCAGACACTAGTGGTCGAGCTAAAGGCTTCAGAGTCAGATGCATGTTCTGACTCTAAGTCAGAACCTGAAAGAGGGGAGCATATTATTGATGCAGAGCTCAGCACCACCGTTTCCACCACCAAGGTCTAGAAGATTGAGCCTAAAAATCCATAAGAGGGAGAGAATCTCTTCCACTCACAAATATGGGTGAAGGGTTCTCCATTGCAGTTCATTGTCGACAATGGAAGCCAAAAGTACCCCATTTCAACAAAGGTTGTGAACCAGTTGGGCCTACCAACCACACCACACCCGCAGTCATACACCATAAGGTGGCTTCACTAAGGATGATATATTTGCATTAGCCAACAATGCCACCTTCCCCACAACATCGAGCCCTTCACGGATGAGGTACTATGTGATGTTGCTCCTCTTGAAGTTTATGTAGGTTTTAACCCTGTACAGAAATTACCTGCATATGAATTCTAAAACACAGAAAATAAACAATGCAAGAGCATAACACATAAAACACATATACACAGAGATTTTCCCCTGGATCCCAAAACCGAGACTACCAGCTTGATTTTTCATTATGTTACTTTCAATGTTACAATACATATTTATACATGCCAAAGGATCCAATAACATGGACCAAAAACCATCACGTCCAAAACCATGGACCGAAAACCATCGTGTCCAAAACCATATGTGAAAAACATGCACAAAACCATAGGTAGGTCTGCCCAAACTAATAGAGTGGGGTTACCTGCACCGCTCAAACCCCTTGTGATTCCCCCCGCTACACAATCAGCGCAATGAAAGGGGGGCTCCACCCCCCTTCTAACCCCCGGTTAACTACGTGGACTAGTCGTGGAAAGAATATAACACAACCCAATAGTTTATGATGTATTATTAGGCCAACCATACTTGTGGAAGAATCATGCTTTGTATGATTCTAGGCCTCACACTGTTATTATTACTTTGGGCAATAAGTTATACAGAATACCGAAGGTAGCCCTGCCTACTGCCATCTCTTTGATCTCTACTAAGAAATGCAGTAATATCATCTCCCAGATCTAGAAGTTTGTTTTCTTTCTTACTCACTCTCAAAGTAAGGGGAAGATCATGGCCACATCCATGGACCCTGGGAAGGGTTCCTCCACACAACAAAAGTAGGTGGATAAGGTCATGGAAGAATACAAGGACATCTTCTCCTCACGCACACGGGTACCCTTGCACTGTCAGGTCAAGCATTCAATTTATCTAACTCCCGGAACACCTCTGCCCAATGGGTCGATATACCATCACTCCATTCTAGAAAATTAAGAGATCAAGTGGAAAATCCAAGAGTTGTTGCAAAAAGGGCACATATGGTCGAGTTCCTCACCCTGTGGGAGACCAATTGTACTAATACAGAATAAGGATGGGACCTGGAGGCTCTGAATTGATTATCAATGTTGTAGTGTTTTCTTCTCAAAGATGTACGAGCAGAACCCACATAATATTGTGGATGAAAAATAATCTCAACAATATAAATGGCTGCTAAACATTGTAGATCTGCAGCGACTGATAGAAATGAAACCTGCCAAAGTCTGGATCTATGCCACAATCATAGTTAAACAGAAAAAAGAAAGAGTAATAACTCCAATCATCCAATGGAAACCAGATATACAAAGAATGGGTTTACTATAACACCTGTGAAGGGAACAAATAAATGTTACCAGTCCCCCTCTATGGGATGGGTTCTCGGCGATGAAGTGACCCTTCTTAGAAAAATGAATTCCTGGTGAAGTGTCGAATCATCACAAACTAAGGAAGACCCATTATAGAGCTAGATGAGAGATTTCCAATGGTGTTGATAGTTCGTCAAACAGAGCTACAGTATTATATGCAATGTGCAACAGAAAAATTGTGGGTTTTCCTATGAAATGGCATTTTCCCTCCAATTTGAGAGGAGGAGAAGGCCCTAAATCTTATGGAGATTGTAGCAGAAAACTGACCATCGGAATCGGGATCTGCGATTTTCAGGCAAGTAGCCTGACTTGTCTAAAGATGGCCTTAATGCTTCTTCGAACGATGGTTCCAGGTGAAGAATTAAGGGAAGAGGAAAACGAGAATGAACTACTAGAGGAGGTCTAGAATCATTCTCACCCACAAAGTCAAACATGGGGATTATGTGGACAAAGAGTGGAATATTTGAAGATACGGTATCAAACGTCTATGATATGTGATGTGCATATGGCTTGCCAAAGAGGTCGGTAGGACAAATTATCCAAGGAATGGGAGGATAATTGACCATACCTAGGTCCAGTGGGATCTAGGCCGAGATTTAATTGAGAAGATGGCTAGGGGAAAACCATCATGCCCCCAAGCATGGGATATTGCTCACAAACATATGTGATAGAGGGGACTGATCTAGTATGAAAAGGTGGGAATGATGCCCCTTAGCGGGAGGAGTTTGTGGAGCTCCATTGTGTCCCGAGTGCTCGAAAAAGGGATTCAAGCATCTCGCCCCAACTTGGCACGATATCCTCCAAGGGATGATAATGAGATGTAGGGACATATGTGCCCCCCCAATATGTTTTGGGCATACTAGATGTATTTAGATTTATGGGCTCCAAACGCTTATATGTTTTTTGTGATACATAATATGATTATGCATTTTTATATGACGATGATGGTTCGCCATGGGTTTTGTTTATGGTTGTCTTATGTGGTATACATGTGATCAATGCCAATCTAGAAAGTTATTTGCAATGGTATCTACATAGTGATTTTGGGCTTTAGGAACATGATTGAAAGTAATGGTTTCAAATTCATGTACCAACAGCTTAACTCGTAGAAAATTTCTAAATAGGACTTGGTTATGCACATGATACACACCATTCAATTGCATGACAAGTAGCAAGGAATCTAAACGAACATGAATATAAAGGATGTGATAAGCAAGGGAATCGACTAACAAACCTATCACTGCATCATATTTGGCCTTATTATTGGTGCATATCCAATGCACACACCATTTGAAAGGACTAACTTATGCAAGGGGGTAAAAATGGGCTAGGTTGTCGAGGCTAGATTCTGGAAGAAGCGACTTACACCGTCAGCATGACCGATATACAATGTGGATGATGGATCCATATGAAAGGTGAAAAAGACAATGGATGAGATTATGCAATCTACCCAACTTCATGGCATAAATAAAGATGTGCTATGAGAGAAATTTCTTGAGGTAGAGTGCATGGGGAGAATTAGGAAGGAAATGGCCTTCAAAATCCTCCACAGAAATGCCCCCTTTCCTAAGTGCAAGGGTAATCAGGGGTAGACATAGCTTCCATGGTGTCCTCATCGAGCTGGGAGATGGGCAGAAAGGATGAAGATTAACTACATGATGTGGCGGCCTTACCTGGTGCGTCAACCTGAGAAAGAAGGTTCACATACGCATCATCTGGATGGTAGACGATGAGCTGGTAGATGGAGGATCTACAGATGTTGATACTTGGGATTCTGTCGAAAGAGGTTCGATAGAAGCGCGCGCAGAAACCTCAGAAAGGTTTTACTGTGAGGAACTCAAGGATGACGATAGGAAAAGGATGTGGCCTGTGGTGTCTGTCATCTCAACATCGGGGGGAGGAATCATGATGGTGGGACCAGAGTCCCCCTGTTTTGGTTGATTAGTGGTACTAGAATCCATGGGTAGAGGAGTAGATGATCCACTACAAGTGGCTCCGTATTTGCGAAGCGCCCCAAGGCAATCGCAATATTCATCGAGACGAGGGCAATAGTGGGAATAGTCACCATGATGATCACACAGGGCACAAGGGTGGTTTGTGCGCAATGTTTTGAGTTTCTTGGGTGGGACCGACAAGTTAACATAGACTTTCGGGATATTTGACTCAGAGAACACTTCATGAACCAAAGATTTAAGTTGAGGAAGTTCAAGACAATTATTGGTGGCGTGCCTAACAACTTTAGACAAAGCACACGGGGTTAACGACTTTGGGGCCTTAGGGGTTGGAGGGGGTTGGAGGGGGTTGGAGGAGGTTGGCAAGCCTTATCCTTAGGTTATTTCCTCTTAGCTTTTCCTCCCTATCTAGATGCTCTCACAACAGGAGTGGGTTCCTGTTGAGGTTCTAATGGAACTGAAGCAGCGGCAGGGGTTGTAGAGATCAATTGAACCAGGGTTAAAGCATGATAAGGTCTTAGCTTACTAGGCAGAATGTTTGCAGGGGGGTGTACCATACTGGGATCCCCATATTCATGTTAGGAAGGACCAGCGAAGCCACGACAGGGACAGAAAATACTCCTGGAGGGGGGAATAAGAAAGGTATCTAGCCTGAAGGATAATGTCCCAGCAAAATAGCTCCTGGATTGTTGAAACCTGGAGGAATAGTTCCTGGTGGAAACATAGGAGAGGCACCCACAAATGGAGGAGGTCCTAGGGGGTGGATCCAAAGGGCTTGGCTGGAATGGAAACAATAGGGTGCTCAAGGGCTGGTTGTTGATCAGGTGTATTGGGTTGCTTAAGGGCAGCCCGTGACGCTTGTAACATGCAAACACTCATAGATTTAGGCTCTAAGATGGGAGGGGAAGGACCAGGGAAAGCACCCAACAATGAGGAATCTTTATAGACTCCGGGTGAAACACTAGTGAGAGGAGTTGAAGACTGTTTATCTAACATGGACGATATAATGGACTAGGGGGAGGTCACGGATGTCGGCTCATAGTAAGTCAACTGATCAATGGTGATGATCTTCCCTTCATGGGGGAAGCACATCTTGCAGAACATCGCAAATGTGACGGCTAACATGGCATATGTGTAACTATGACCTAAGAGAATGTTGTAATCCAAAGGGGCATCCATGACTTCCATGTCGATATAGACAGTCTTGCCCGCAAGAGTCACTAGACAGTTGTGGTACATACCAAGGGGTTGGGAGGAATGTTTGTCTGAAGCACACAAAGTAATGGTTGAGGGGAACAACTCAGGTGACTTAAGTTGTTTCCAAACAACAACAGACATCAGACAGGTGGATGTGCCTTCATCTATAATGCATCGGGAGATGGTGGTATTACGAACTCGAATTGGTATCTGGAAATAAATGGATGAAGGCAATGGGGGATGTTTTGATGTATCAATTGGGAAGACAATCATACAATCGTTAGAAGGATCTACTGCACCCAAGGCAATTAGTAGAGCTTTCTTTTGAGATGGGAATGACTAGAGGACTTCCAGCGTCGACATGGCAGCAGATGATTATGCTAAGTCGTCTATTGTATTGTATGTATGGGTAGCTCGGTTAGAAGTTGCATTACGACTTAATGATCCCTTTGGGATCTTGGGCATGGCCTCAAATTTAGGTTGAGGGATCTGTAACGGGCCATTTGATGTCATAAGAGGCTCAGCAGATGCTTTGATTTTGGACTTAGTGGCAGATGAAGTTGAGGGCTTGTCATATTAACACGACCAAGTTTGTGGGGTGATATTAAAGGGGTTAAACTCATCAGAGTTCATCATAAGGATCTGGTAGTCATGAAGACGAGAAGGTTGGGGGGATGGGATGCTTGACCTGGCTGAGGTTGAGAATCAACAAATCCTTGCTGAGGGAAAGGATTTGTGAGCATTGTCGGTTGATATGGAACAGGATTCCGAGGCGATTGTTGACCTTTAGAAGCTGCTTGAGCTTCCCACATTTGGTGCATTTGGGGTAAGAGAGGAAACTCATGTGTATAATGTCCATGTACACCACAACATGCACAAGGCTTATTCATAAGAATAGCCTTGTTCTTCTTGGGCTGGCTGCCCTGTTGCTGGTTGTTGGTGTTAGGTTGGTTCCTCTGGGGTTCACTAGGTTGGCTACCCTGATTACCCTGGTTACCCTTGTTACCCTTCCCCTTATTCTTTTTCTTCAAATTTTGGGGATTGGTAGCACTTTGTTGCGCAAACACCTGGCCTTGAGTGGTCATTGGCTGCTAGGGTTGAGGATGCATGTGAGGCTACAACGCTAATGCTTGAGGGGCTAGAGCGCTAGGATGTGCATAAGTAGGAGCAACAGTTTGGTAGACAGGTTGGGGTCCTGAAAATGTGTTGCTAGTAGGAGGGGCATAAGTGTTGGAGGAACTGGTGCCCCCCCACAGATAGCCATAACTTTGTTGAGTATATGGCAAAGGGTGTGAAAGGGTTCCAATGATACCGTTAGTGGCATGAGATGCCCCCAGTGCATTAGCACTTCCAGGACGAAGGAGGTCTGGAATGACAAGATAGACATAACCGGATTATGCATAAATCAGGTCATATCTCAAAGCAGTTTGGAGAGCTTCTTCCTCGGTTTGAGGAAAATGGGATGCGACATATTTTCCAATGGGTTCTAGAAGGCTCCTAAGAAACCAATCTAGATAGATACGGTCTTCGAAAGATGGGGTACGACATGTGCTCCTCCTTTGACACCACTCTTGAACATGGTTGGATAGGCGAATGGCAGAGGATTGACAGAATGAGGTCAATAGCTCTGTACCAGTGTCGTACCAGAAAGGTAACTGGAAGCATGAAAGGAACGCTTTAGCAAGCGTCATGAAAATAGAATGAGATGCAGAGGGCTGGTCTACGTACCATTTTGCAGCGTCTCCAATGAGCATGCATTCAAATAGCCGAAGACAAATGGAGTCATCAGTTATGGAGTTGGACGAACACCACATGTGGAAGGATCGACAATGGTTGGTAGGATCCTCTCTGGCATTACCATCAAACTTCAGGATGTCTGAGGGAAGATTAGTCGGCATAGTAGGCTAATCAGCATCATGGTGTATGGGGTCGTTTATCACCTGGTTAAAATCCGGTAGACTTAACCTAGCCATAAGGGGGATCATGGGGGCCGCCGGAACGATTCCTGAGACTGTTCTGCTTAACGTGACCACCGGGATAGCATTGGAGCCAACACGAGGTTGGCTTCCTGCACCAACTGTGGGTCTAGACATGGTGATGATATGCAATGAAGGAGGCTTGGACTTAGATGAGGAATCGAATGAACCAATAGAAGAGTCGGTGTGGGGACTCGGAGGGCTATGAACTCAGATCTGGCAGGGAGGAGTAATATGCCCAAGTGGAAATTAGGGGTGAAGGCCTAATAGTCTCCGCAACAAAAACCTAGGTGGCGCCATGGTGGTAAGACACATGTGACACGGAAATGGTGAAGGGAAATCAACAATATGCCTTTGTCTCAATGAGGGGAGATAAATTGTCCACATGGGGTAGCTCAAGCGGCAAGGGCCGTGGAAATGAAGTCTCACCGAACCGGAAGTCTTGGGTTCAAATCTTGGGCTACCCTTCCCCCGTTGAGGGGTACTTAATGGACATGTAAATCGGAGAGTCTCGCCCCAGCTTACCAAAAAAAAAATGAGGGGAGATAAATTTATTATGTTAGGCCTTGGCTTGGCAGTGTAAGCCAAGCGCCCTTTGCTTAAGGTGTGCTAGTGTGTGCAAGTGTATTTATTGATTAAGCACAAATTGTGTTTGTAAAAAAAGAAAAACAAAACTTGCTGAAAATAAACTAAAATTAATAACAGAGAACAGCAAAACAATTAACTAAACCCCACCCAAACTAGGTTTGCAAACTGTTAGTGTCAGTGTCTTCACACTGCCACCAGTGATCAAAATTTACTCTTTTGCATTTCATACTAGGAGTCCCATTCTGATAAGTTGCATTCCATTAGATCATGGATCTACTTATGGTAGGGTTCATTTCAGTTTTTCCCTCATGATATATATCTGCAGACATCCTTTCATACCTTTCAGTCAATGATTCATGCTTCTTTTCAGTTCATTTCATCAATGGCATAAGGTTTGAGTCTCATTAGGTCTTACGGTTTTTACATGGTCAAATATCAGTGACTATTGTTAATAATGGTCAGCAGACTCATGAGGATGATAATAATGATCAGAAAAGTTCTAATCTCTTAATTTGTAAGCTCAATAAAGTTCTCACCTCAAAACTAGTTTTGAGGTGAAAACAGAGCATTTGTATATTATTTTTAAATTTCATGTAATATGATTGTTCTCATATGTAATAAATGGTTCCATGCTGCTCCTGGTCACCCACTGATATTGCCAAGTACTTGCCACTGCAAATGTCAAAGAATTTGAGCATCAGTCCACCTATCAAAGCAAAAAGGTCAAGCATCAAAATACAAAGTATTTGAAAAAGCACATAGACATTACAAAAGTGGGTTTTGACCGTCAAAAATCAAAAAGTGAAAGTCATATAAAGCCATATCTCTATTGATCATTTCATTATGCTAATGTTGAAGTTTAAGTGCTAAAGGAGAGCCAAGAAGCGATTTTTAAGATTCATTGAGCAAAGGAGTGCAGTTGCTGTGTTACCAGCACTGCGCACCTGGCAGTCATTCTTAGTGTAAAATTACACAGGTGCTGCGCACCTGGGTGAGGCACTCCGCATCTACCCAGCCAAGCCCAAAAACTTCACTAAGTTGCCATTTTTCCTCAAAACTTTAATTTCTCCCTCTAAACAAGT
This sequence comes from Pinus taeda, assembly GCA_000404065.3. Taxonomy (NCBI): domain Eukaryota; kingdom Viridiplantae; phylum Streptophyta; class Pinopsida; order Pinales; family Pinaceae; genus Pinus; species Pinus taeda. The sequence continues at coordinate 36,231 of APFE031099442.1, forward strand.
AAGTACATGAATCCTATCTTGTGATCAAGGGTTTTATTTGCTAAGTTTGGTAGTTAGCATTTTTAAAATTCAAACCCTAGCCTCTAGGGTGAAACCCTAGTTCTCATCATCTCTCCACTATTTTACTTAACTTATCCTTGCCATTATTCCCTAGACCAAACCCCATTCCCATTTACCTATTTCCTAAATCCCATTCCCCACATACATTTTTTCCCCATTCCCACATTCCCACTTACACTATCCCCAAACCCTACTCATTCCCTAAATCCCATTCACTCTCACTTACCCATCCATAAAAAATATCTTCATAATCATCTTTATTCCATTCACCCTTCCCATCATTGACCACAAGTGTTCATAGTTATAAAAACAATGGAAAGAGACAGTGAATATGAGTTTGAAGAAGACACCCTTAGTGACAGTTCCAGTGAGAGAAACATATAGCGAAGGAAGCCTCATAAAGGAGGAAGGATTATCATAGAGAAGCCCACCAGTTTGAGGGAGTTGCAAGCCTGTCCACTTGCCATTTCTTGCTTTAAACATCAGTCATGCTTTGATTTTTGTGAAATGATAGAAAGAGTTAAATTTCATCATGAGTTGGCAAGGTTGTTTGTGACACATTTGCACAATAATGAAGTAACCCTTGCCGGAATTACATTCACCTTATCACCAGTTGTCATCTCAAAGGCAACAAGTATTCCAGATGTGGGTAAAAAATGGAACAAAGGTCAGGATATTGAGGGAGTACTATGAGCCTTACATCAAGGCTAGATACGAAGACAAAATGGAGTATTCCCTTTCAAGTTTTTGGAACACAGGTTTGCTCCATTGATGAAAATCATTATCAAGTACTTCACTTGTGAAGGTAGGTTCTCCCGGTTATATGCCTACCACATTAGATTGCTGATGAATTTCACTAGAGTAAGAATGATGAATATCCCTTACTTCATGTTCAGAAACATTGAGAAAATGGCACATATTGTAAAGAGGAAACCATACCCCCAGCAGTTGAATAGCATTTTCCATTACTCTTTGATTAAAATCATTGTTCTACATCAGTTAAACCTTCTCAACATGTCATGGGAGACTTTCATTTCTCATGAAATGTTCAAAGGCCCACAAATCTTTTCATCAGTGCCTCATGAGGAAGGTGGACCTTCAGGACAAGAAAAGGTCAAAGAGACTGAAACTGTTGGAGTGCCAATGTTTGTCACATACAAGAGGGGTACTAGGAAACTTTTTGCAGCTGCTAGGTGAGTATTATCTCCACAAGGTGTGGAAGGGGTCTTGCCTTCATCACTAGGCTATGGGCAAATATTATCTCCACAAGGTGTGGAAGGGGCTTTGCCTTCTTCTTCAGCAAAATAGGTACAGGTTGAGCAGCAAAGCAAGGGCAAAGGTAAGGGCAGTAAAAATATGCAAAAGAAGGATCTTAGTGATGATCAAGAAAGATATTTTAACCTTGTTGATCATGAGGAGACACAACAGCACTTCACTCATCAAGGAGCTGATGTCATTGACTTGGAAACTCAGGATCCAAAGACTACCAAAGACATGATCATAAAGGAACAAGAGACTGAGATGCAATCCTTGTCAGATAACTTAGAGAGGGCTAAGTGGATCATCAAATATTTAGAGCAAGAAAGCAAACAATTGAGCAACAAGCAAGTCCTCATGGAGCTACAAATGATCAAGGAAAACAGGGAAAAGGCCAAGGAGGCAAATGTCAAGTTGACTTCAATTGAACAAGAAATTGAGAATAATAGGGAAACTTGGCTTGAGAGGGTTAATATATAGCTTGAGGGGCTGATTGAGAAGGCCAATAGAGACAAGAATATGCTTCGCCACATGGCCTACCACTACATGCCCTGCAACAAAATCTGCAACATAAGGATGAGGAAGCTTAAGGCTAGGTTAAGGAAAGCGTTAAAGAGCAAAAAGGAGCAAGATAAGTTGAAATATTTGGCTGAAGCCTCACTAGCCCATAAAAGCCACTAACGGTGGTGCCTTGTGCCAATTATCGGCAAGTTTTGATAAATTTTTGTCTTTTTCAAATTTTGAAATTTTGAAAACAGAAAATTGGCCTAGATGCATAGCGCCACCCGTGCTACGCTTTTCCTTGGAGCACATTTTGGAGGAAAGGATTATATATTTGGATTCAGCATGGTGAGAGCATCAAACCAGGAAAATTTCAAAATTTTGGAGCAAAACTAGGTCACCAAAAGGGCAAAAAACTACCCAAAAATGGCCTCTCTGCCTCTTTTTGGACACACAGAAGCAGGCTTGGGAGATTTCACTTTTTAGGGGGGAAATGACCTCCAAATGAAAAAATTCAAGATTTTCCAAAACCTAGATAGGAATACCTTTCCAATGAGCTATCATGGGCTCAATTTGGCTAAGGGAAGGCCTCCAAAAGTGGTTGTGAAGCGATGCTGCACACCTGGCCTCTGGCGCTGTGCATTGAGCCAGTTTGCCAAAAAATCCAGTATTCGCATATTTTCTCTGCAAGTTGACTTTTTATCTCTTCATGGATGAATTTATGATTGTAATTAATTCCATGGTATGTAAATGTAATTGTGAAATGATATTAGAGGGTAGATTCATCAGTTTGAGGTGGTTTGGGGGTCAATGAATCAGTTTCCATGCTTATAGAAGCAAGTTGTTCCACTGCCTATATTCATGTTCCTTGTTTCGAAATGGTTGTAACAGTTCCTTATCTCTTGAATTTGACCCATGATGGCTAGCATAGGTGGTTTTATGTCTATATTATTTATTTTTCTGTCATTAGCAAAGGTTGGACTCTCTTAGATGCTCTAAGCTACATTGTACACTCTTATCAGCAGTTTGGCAAGGAAATAAACCAGGATTTGCAGTTATTTTTATGGGATACTTGTGGTAAAGTGTTTTTGCATAGTTTCTTCTTTTTTTATTAGTATTTCTCGTGTGTTATATGTGCCATAATCTATTTCATTTCTTCTAGCTGAAGATATCAAGATAGATAGGTAGAATACATTGTTTACAGTGCTCTGCCTTGAGAAACCATTCAGTTTTTGATGTTTTCTACTGTTTGAGAAGGATACATGATATTTGCATGCCCTACTCAACTCCTCACCAGTCTTAGACCTCTCATCTCACTCAATTCCAAGTGCCAAAACACCTACCTACCTCGCCCCATAGAACACCCTGCATCCTGACTTGATTTCCCGGACCCAAAACTACCTGCTCCATTTGACAAGCAAAAACCCAAACAAAATCAATAAAAAACCCTAGAGCTACTATACCTAGCCTAAAATCCATATTTGATCCAGTCATCTTAACTGAGATTCACAAGGAGAGAGCCCTCTCCCGACCTAGTAGGGCTAGCTACCAGGTTAAGCTTGGTTTGTGGTTATCC
>APFE031099442.1:40654-50767 GCA_000404065.3 Pinus taeda
CAATGGAAACCAGATATACAAAGAGTAGTTTTATTATAACACCTGTGAAGGGAACAAATAAATGTTACCAGTCCCCCTCTATGGGATGGGTTCTTGGCTATCATCAAACTTCTTCAGCTTGTGTAGAGTCTCTCTCTTCTATAATGTGTAAACCCAACAAAAATATGGTGTGCAACAATGAAAATAATTAGAGTTACAATAGTGACTGCAACAATGAAAATAATCAAAAGAGAATAATGAATGGAAAATCCTTCTATTTATAACAAAATATTGAGTTATCCTCAAATAATGAACAATAATAAAATATTATTTATCCCATTCTTGGAATATTTTATTATATTTGATTAAGAGAGAAAAAATATTTAAACTTTTATTTAGAAATAATAAATAAATAAATGATTTATTTATCATATCAAGGAATTAGTTGAGGAATAATAAACAAATAAGGATTTATTTAATTATTCCTAAGGGATTTATTCAAATTTGACAAAGAATAATAATTAATTAGTGATTAATTAATTATTCTTAGAGAAAAATAAGATAATTAATGATTTATTTGTCTCTTTTTCATGATTGAGTCAAATACGACAAGGAATAATAATTGAACAATGGTTTAATTAATTATACCTAGAAGAAAATCAAATAAATAGTGATTTATTTCATTATTCTTCATGGGTTTAACTATAGCCTACTTAACAAAGGTGGTTTATAAAGTAATTTCTCACAGTGAAAGAAGTTTTACTATGGTAAAATTGGCTTTACATGGTGTACTTTTATCCATCTAGTAAATTAGGCTAGATGATCAATTTTTTGGTGATAACAATCAGGCACTAAAAAAATCACTGTCAGGAAGAGGTATCCAATCCCGAGGATTGATGACCTTCTAGACCATCTCAAGGGGGCTAAGTATTTCAGCAAGATCGATCTAAAGTCTGCCTATCATCAAGTTCCAATAGAGCCCATATATATATGGAAGATCGCCTTCAAATCCAAGGAAGGCCTTTTTGAATGGTTGGTCATACACTTCGGATTGACAAATGCCCTTGCTAATTTTATGAGGTTAATGGATGACATCTTGCAACCCTGCATCAACTCATTCATGGTTATTTAAGTGGACGACATCCTCATCTTTAGCAAGAGATGGGAGGAGCACTTGCAACACGCTCGACAAGTCCTTGAAATATTTCAACAGCAAAAATTGTGTGCCAACTTGGAGAAATGCACCTTTGGGATGAGCCAAGTCCAGTATCAGGGTTACATCATAGATGTGTGAGGCGTCCATGTGGATATGACAAAGATCCAAGTCATTCGAGATTGGCCAACCTAGACCACTCTAACAAAGTTTCACAGCTTTTTGAGTGTTGCAATTTTTTATCGAAGGTTTGTATTGGGATTCTCCCATATCACTTGGTCATTGACTCAGATTACCAAGGGCGAAGTGAAAGCAAAGTTTTCCTGGTCCAAGTCCCAATAGAAGGTGTTCGTTGAACTAAAGCACCACCTCTACTCTGCACCTGTACTCATATTGCCAGACCTATAACAACCTATTGAAATTAAGACACACGCCTCTGACTATGTTATTGGTGCAGTCCTCACCCATCACAGGCATCTAGTGGCCTATCATAGTGAGACACTTTCTGATACAATTCAGAAGTACCCTACCTATGATAAAGAGATGTATTTTATCATGCAGGATTTTCGACAATGGAAACATTACATTCTGGGGAAGAAGATGGTCATCCACACCGATCACCAACCTCTTAAGTTTATACAAAAACAAGGAAAGTTGTAGAACGATCACCATCAGAAGTGGCCTACATATCTGCAATAATTATACTTGAACATTAAATACAAAAAGGACAGCACCAACCATGTTGCATATTGCCTCTATCAGCCGCCAATTGCAGCATTGACTATTGTTCTCAACTCTTGTGGCCACGAGACCTCTCGATGGCCACAACGGTACAAAAACAATCCAAAGTTCACCACCACATACAAGATGCCAGTGGATGGCATACAAGTTCTCGATTTCCACCTCTAGGATGCATTATTATGCTATCTGTGCCAAATTTGTGTTCCTTCAAGCAAGCGTGCCAAGATTGGGAGGCGCACTACAGTTGGGTTACAAGAAACTTTCGTGTGGAGAAAACTGTGGTTATACTCCATAAGTACTTTTATTTTCCAAAACTCCAACATGATGTTGGAAGATATATCAAATCCTGCATTGTCTATGTGATCACCAAGACAACCATGAAGAAGCAAGGCTTGTAAACTCCTCTGCCTACTCCCAGCCAGCCCTGGGAACCCATCTCCGTGGAGGATCTCTCTCGCCTCACTTCTCTTAAGCATGGTAATGACTTTCTATTTGTGGTCGTGGATAGATTTTCTAAAATGCCTATATTGGCGGCCTGAAACAAGAGTATCACAGCATATGACACTTCCAAACTCTTCTTTGAACGAGTATGGGTACATTTTTGGATCCTGTAGACTATTGTATTAGATTGGGATAGAAATTTCCTAAGCACATCCTGGTTGAGCCTTTAGACACTATTGGACACCAAGCTCACCAAGTCAACTGCATTCCATCTCCAGACTGATGGCTAGACAGAAGTCGACAATAGGATGATAGTGCACATATGTGCATGTATAACTCCAAACATGCACGAACATAGAATGAGAGCTTTCCCTATGTGCAACATAGCTATAACATAGATCTCCATAGCTCGACCGGTCACAATCCCTTTCAAGTAGGTCTGCGATTTCAACCATTATGTCTGATTGATGTTGCCATGCCTCATGTGATTACACAGACAAAATCCACACATGTACATTTTACGGCTGATAAAGTAATCAGGTTTATTGAATGCATCTAGCACATCCACCAGCAGGTCCATGACATCTTCGAGAAGTCCAATGTCGAGTACCATTAGTGACATGGTCAACATCGGGTATTGCACAAGTTTCAGGTGGGGAAAAGGTTTGATTGCATTTGTAGAAAGAAAACCTTACCAAAGCCCATTGAAAGCTCAGACCACTCTGATATGGGCCTTACACCATCACCAAGGTTGTGGGAGATAATGACTTTGTGCATTCCCCCATTCCTTGGCCTTCATACAGTGTTCAATGTGGATTGTTTTTGGCCATACTTTCCACCATTACTAAACACATCAAACATTACATAACAACTCACACCAACAAAGATAAACCTAGACTAAATGGAACAGGCCACAACTTATTGGATCATGGACACGCAGATCAAGAACACTCCCCAATAGAAGATCCAATTGTATTAGGTTGCCAAATTTGGCCAACTTTGTACCAAGGGAAGTGGATCACCAAGGACCAAGTTCAGCAGACGTTTCCCCATCTCATGGAGACACTCAACACAATGGATATTGGTGTCCACCCACCTATTCCACTTGTACCCCCACCATTGTTTCTTTAAGTTTCCTTAATTATAGCACAATTTACTATTTTTAGAAAATTTTCGAGTCCCGAACTTTTGGGGCCATTTTGAGGCCCTAAACAATGGTTTTATTTTTTTTTTTTGAAATGGACAAACATAGGTTATTTGCAGTCAAAAGTTGTAGTCCCGAGATAGATCTTTTTAATGAGATATTGTATGTGTCAAATGGAGATCATATGCCAAAGTTACGACCCCATAAAGTTGATTTACCAATTTACCCAACAGGGCCCAAAAACTTTTGGCGCTTCATCTCCTAGGGTTAGGTTTTTGGATATTTAGGATTTTCCATTATTTCTCCATAATAAATAGGCTTTGGAACCTCATTATAACATAGTTCAGAAGGCATGTAGCCTCCACATCTCTTCTCAAAGATAAGCTACCATCGCTTTAGATAGTTTATTTCCATTATGCATGTAAAAAGTTTTTAGTGTTTGTTATTAATGAATTGAAGTTATGTTTTCATTGTATCTCTATGTTTTTGTTTATATATGTATTTTATTTCATTCCTTTATAAAATTGGATCAGTGGTATTAGAGCAGTATGCTCTTTTTTTGTCTTTCTATGCATGTCCCCAATGAGGTGGGGGTATAAGGAGTTAGGACTCGAACTAGTTGAAACTTTGCAAGACCGACCTTGCCGACTGTGACAGCCTCCCATGAGGAAAGAAAGTAAATACGAGGAAGCAAGAGATCCTTTCAAAATATTGCTCGAAGAAGCCCTCAAGTGATAAAGGAATGTGATGATAGACGACTTTTCCCAGGTCGTTTAGAGGATGCCCACTGATCCAAATTGGATCCATCAAAAACTGTCAAAGAACCATGACTGTATCTGGTTGGGACAAATCTCTAAGAATTCAGAACTGTGATTAAAAACACCCCTGAACCAGTGGCAACGGCAGCCAGCGTGGAACGACGAGGACCTCAGTCAAAGCGCGTTGACTGAGGCCCATAGAGACTGCATGGGAGGTCAAAGTAGCCCCTGGGAGCCCCAGATCGGGAAAAGGAGGTGGATTTCGCTGGGCAAACAGAGTCGAACTGGAGGAAGCCAGAGCACTCGGACACATGGTGAACCGGAGAACTATGGGCAAAAAAGGAAAAAAGTGCTAAAAGGACAAAGGTAGGACCCGCGCTCTGGAAACTGGCAGTATTGATCGGGGCGCCCTCAAACGGTAAGCGATTTTGGATGGAAGTAGAGTGATCCCACTCAACGATCGACGTGTGGCAAGTGGAGGTGAGAGAAAACCACCGTTTTTCGCGCGTTATCAGTCGAGCAAGTCAACCACGTGGGACATGCATATGGCGTCAGATCTGGAGGACCCAGATCGGACGGCTGAGATCAAGCCCGAGGAGGAAGCGGAATCGACGAAGGAATACACCGCGATTTGTAAAGATTTGGAATCTGTTTGACCGCCACGGTGGAGGAAAGACTTCATCCATGACGTAACTAAAGAAATGAACCATCGAAGTAGGCTGGCGTTGTTCAGAGGAGGACATGTGGCCACTCCCTAAGCGTTCATGATGACACTGAACAGGGAACTCCAAGCGCAACTGCAGAAGGTGAATCGACAGAGGCAGAAAATGAATCAAATAGGCATGAGTTCGAATGGCTTCAAATCCATGAACAGCGAAAAGAAACAGGATATTCAAGTTGGAGAATAGACCGAGAGATGATGAAGGAAGACCGAGAGACCAGAATCCCGAGAGGAGGACGGAATACACAGAGAAAGAAGACAGTAAAGCAAAAGCAGAAAGAGACAGAGGGCCGAGCTAACCAGCGGTAGCATCGAGCACCAGAGAACTTGAGAGATTCAAGCCATCCCATAGAGAAATCTGTCTGGGCTAAGCACCATACTGGGCTCATGCCATTGTAGACTAGAAGGTCACGGAGCTGGTAGGAAGAATAAGAGTTTGTGTACTGCAGTGGCTTGGGGAATCCAACAACCACCCTGCCAAGCAAAATCTGCTTCGGGAGAACTCACATTGAGTCCCTGTATTGTAATTCTTTGCTAAAGACCCAATACAACAAGGCCACCCCTGAAAGTTGGACCGGAGACGTAGCCATGGAGAATAGGGTGAACTCCTTATTAAAATTCTTGTGTCTTTACTATATTTCTCTATTGTCTTTCCATTTAAATGTCTGTGTCTTGGCAATCTGATCGATCCGTTGCTTAAATAACACAGAACACACACCAACACATGAGTCTGTAATACCTTTGTTTATAAAATCTTTAACTGATGTCACTCATAGGGTGAATATCAGATCAAGTGGTATCAAAGCTTTAGGCTGTAAGATTAGACAAGCTTGTGCTGGTTTAGCTGTTGAATGCTCACTAGATCAAAGCTCAAATTAGGAGAAGGAGAGTTGGTCGAAGCTAATCTTGAAATTGGGAGAGTCTATCCTCAGAAGACAATGTCAGAGGAAGGTTCTATGGGACTAGACCCTCAATTCATAAAGAGTTTCCTAGCTATAAAGTCTATGGTAGAAGAAATGTATAGGGACTTTAGAAAGCATAAGGATGAAGATTCATCAGGTTCTAAACAAGATAAAGAAGAAGACGAGTCTCTTTCCCATGACCACTCAAAAGGAAAAGGGAAAGAGGAAAGCTTTCTCACACCTCCTAATAGCCCTGTGCATAATAAGAAAGCATCTTTGATCAAGCTAGACGTTAAATTTGATTTGCCTATATATGATGGAGAGTTAAATGCTGAAAAGTTGGAAAACTGGATTAGACAAATTGATGTGTATTGCAGACTGCAAAACATCAACTCAGACAAGAGTAAAATTCAACTGGCAAGCCTACGCCTTGGAGGCACTGCCTTGGTTTGGTGGGAAGGCAGAACCCAAGCTGATATGAAGAAAAATGGTAAGACCATCTCTATCTAGAGTGAATTTGTTGCTGCAATCAAAAAGCAATTCTATCCATTGGCCTACATGCAACAAGCCATGATGAGTTGGCAAACTCTTCGGCAATTGAAAGGGCAAAGTGTGCAAGGGTATACTCAAGAGTTCAGAAAGAGAGCATTGATGTTGGGCATCTCATTAGACTCACCAGAGACTCTTTTTAAGGACATTGGTGGTCTACACAACTACATGAGGCATACCATCTTCATGTTTAATCCCACTAGTATAGATGAGGTATCTGTGCAAGCCACTCATCTAAAAGCTAGAGGAAAGAATGGAAATCCAGAAGTTGGAGGACCATGCCAACCCACTGTAAGCAAGAGCAAGGAGAAAAGAAAGCAGAAGTGGAAAGCAAGGAAGGCTAACACTGCATAGAAAGGCAAAGCTTCATGCACTCACTGTAAAAAGGAGGGGCATGATGATGAGCATTGTTGGATTCTACATCCAGAACTGACACCTAAGAAGTCTGAGGGCAAGAAGAAGAAGACTGCTACAGCTATTCAGAAAGATTTGGGGTCAGACTTGGGAGATGAAACAATCATTGCAGCTACAGGTATAAAAGGTAAGAATTCTGAAGCATCTACTAGTAATTCTGCTCAAACTATTATTGATGAATAACATGAGATAAAAATACATGAGCGTTTCCATATTCGAGTTATTTCCAAACTGTTAGCGCTTGAAATTTCACCTCAGGCTGAAAAAGGCAAACCTCAAGGCAACATCAAACCATTCAGCCTCGTAGCTAGCCCTACGAGGCAGGAGAAGGCTCTCTCCGGTCTATCTCGTAAAATCTTCAATGGATGAGATGACCAACAAAGTAACACTGATATTAGGCTAGTAAATTGATAAAAGAATTTGATTTTGGGATTTTTGGGTTTTTGGGTGGCAAGTTGAGGAGAGGGCAAATTTGGCTGCGGGGATGGGACACAGTTTCTGCAGGGGAGTCTTTGGGGCGAGGTAGGAGGCCGTGCTGATGTCTTTGACTGAAGTGAATGGTCAGGAATGAAAGAGAGAAGGCTAAAGAGAGCAAACAATGAATTTGAATTCTCTTTAAAATAGTAGAAAACATCAAAATTAAACAAACTTAAAAGCAGAGCTGACAAGCATGAATTCTTACTTTATCACTTCATTTGTTTAATATGCAGAAGTATAGAAGGAAAATGAAACACATAACAAAGCTTACAATGATTGAAGAAACACACCATCAACACATGAATCCACAAGAATCCCAAAGATGACTGCAAAACCCTGGTCTTCCTTGCCAAAAATTGCAGAGATACAAGAGATAATACAATGAGCTACTGCTCTCTCAAGAGTCCAACCACCACAATGAGTAAGAAAGTACATAATATAGATGATCTAAACTCTTTCCCTACCTTCATGGGTCGAGCTCACTATCCTAGGAGCAGTTTGAACAACTTCTAAACTAAGCACTACAAAATAGGCAGTCAAAACAACTTGCCTCTATAAACTTGGAAATCAGTTCATGCATTCAATTTTTACCCTTTATATGAATGAATCTTCTAGAAGTGTTAAAAAAGAGTAAAAGTGTCTTAGATTTGCCACAATTACATCAAAGATAATCATCTTTCACCCCAAAAAGTCAAACTGGAGCCAAACTGCGTTTTCTGGGCTAAACTGGTCAAATCTGGCAAAATTTCATCAACGGGTCTCATACTTTGGAGCTCTGTTTGGAGGCCTTCCCTGTATCAGAATTGGGTGCAGGATAGCTTGTTGGAAAGGTCTACGAGTCTACTTTCCAACCCAACTGGAATTTTTGAATTTGGAGGTCATTTGACCAATCAAAACTCAATTCTCCCAAGACTGCTTCTGCAACTCAGCTAAGGGGCAGAAAGTCAAATTTTTCATGTATTTTGACCTTTTGGAGGCCCAGAACTTGATGAAATTTCTTAATAATGGATGAGAAAGTGTAACTTTTCATGCCAAATCCAAAAATGCTGAGTTTTTTCAAAACAGAGCTATGATGACAAAGGGTCTCACCGGGGGTGAGACCCGTTGAGAAGCCAAAACCTGTAAATTTCCAAAAAAATCCAAAATTACTCAAAATTCTCAAAAAATTTTGGGATTTGTGCTGTAGCTGATGCTAGTGAGTGCCATGATCTTTGATGGATGCCTCCGCCAAGATACGGAGTGGATTGGTCCTTTTCTTCCGCCTAAGAGCCTCGGTCAACCGCCTTTGAAACATTTTCATTTTTGCCTTGTAAAATCCACCTCTGCAAATCGGTCAAAGAGGTGAGCTCCTCTCTCTTATGATGACCACCTTTTCCACCTCTATGTGACCTCCTCTGTACCTCAACATCTGTAGATGATGAATGGTCATCATTTTTGCTCATGGTCATCATTTTTCTCATGGTTTCGGTTTCTGACATGGTTTAGGAGCAAAGTGGACAAACTGAACTGCTTTCGCTGCCTGCAAAAAGTGCTGAACTCTATGCTTTTTCAAGGGGACAAGAACATGAGGGAAATGTTAGGGGAGGGACATTTTACACCAGGAATTGGTAATATATGAATAACAGGGAATTTAGGGAATACATTGCAAACATCACTGCACATGCATCATCAAATTCATGTGTTTACATGGGCATATGGAGAGGTAGGGTTAGGGTTTGAGTTTTAATGTTTAGGGAGAGGGGTAGGGTTTGTATTTATTTTACAATTTAACAAAGGGAAATTACATGGAAATACAAGGGAAGGGAAAAGGGGAAAGAGGGAAATAATTACAAGGGAGAAAACATGAACAGCAATAATCCCTAGCACATTTTAATCATCACATATTGCAGCCATATGGAGCCTCTTCCTCTTGCAAAATTTGATCTTTAAACCCATTCATGATGTCCTTTAAACATAACCAACAACCATTTTCAAGTTTGGAGAACCTACCTCAAGCAATTTGATGATTTGGAGGGAGTTTGAGCAAATTTTTTTTGAGTTTGCAAAGATACAGCTCAACGGGTCGCGCACCTCCCAACGGGTCGCGCACGTTGTATTTTTGCACTGTGGGAGAGCCTCTGACGGGTCTCGCACCTCTCAACGGTCGCGCACATTGGCAGCTCTGTTTAAAGGCCTTCCCAGTGTCATAATTGAGAAAAAGTGGGCTCGTTGGAAAGTTCTTTGAGTCTACTTTCTAACCCAATTGGAATTTTTCAATTTGGAGTTGATTTGACCTGTCAAAAATCAAATCTCCGAAGACTGGTCAAAAAGTGCCAAATGAGACTGCCTCAAGGAAGAGTGTTGTTGCAGTCAACTTTTGAATGCCTTCCTCAACCCCAAATTGAGCTCATGATATCTCATTGGAAATATCTTTGTGTTTAGTTATCATTTTGCCCATCAAGAAAATCATTTGGCCAACCAAGCTAGGAGAAAACTTGATTTTCCCAAGGTCACTTCAGAGGTGTCTTTGATTCTCCTGAGGCAACGGTATTTTTTGACATTTCTCTCAAACCATGACACCTGTGAAAAAATGGAAAGAGGTTTTTCTTCTTTGGCATGTTGTGGAGAAAAACCTCACTCATTTTCCCAAAATTCATCTTTTATTGCTCAGAAACATCATTTGAGTGAAACTTGTCCCGATGTGAGGAACAAGGGATTTTGTCGAAATGAAGAGAAATGAAGGGGATAGGGGGCTTCTAAATTCTTGGGGAAATTTTCGGGAGTGGGGAGGGATGTTAGGAAGCAGGGGAAAGTGGAATCTCAGAGATTGAGTGAGGGGAAAGGGTCCAAAAGGG
>APFE031099442.1:62850-88045 GCA_000404065.3 Pinus taeda
GAATTGTTCATTTATGTAATTTAAAGGAGGTTTCCCCCTCGAAGAGGCTGAATTCTAAGGCGTTGATCTATCTTTTCTATCTTTTCTTGAGCTGGTTCATAACAGCATCCGCCCAAGCCGAATTGAATAAGGCAATACTAGATGAAGTATTGTCCCTTGACACAGTCATCTGGGCGTTGTATTCCAAGCTTGGTGCCATTCATAAGGAAATTTTCCATCTCAATGGTTGGCAGCAGCGATGTACGAGGAGAGCACGTATCTCATTGAACGTGCATCATATTGTTGATTACATGAAAACATGGACAATGAGATACAAGGGAGCCCCGTTGCACTTGCCTAAGATGATGAAGCCAAGAGAGGTCAAGCCAAAGGCACACATCCAAAGTCAGATCCAGAACTATGAAGATCTCTCGCAGCTCATCACTAGTCTATAAGCTTCTCATGCACAAGTATTCAAGAGTATGGATATTGTTGTGCACGCACATGCAATCCCATCTATTGGGACACCCACCTAGGCAAAGACAAAGGCACAGGTTCGACTAGAGCTTGACTCGTACTTTGACGAGTTGATGTGCATAACCATTAGCACAGACGTGGTGATCAATGCAAACACCATGCACAAGTATGTTGCTAGTCCGACTGCACTCAACACAATGATGCGTATGCTATCAGACGAGTTGGACAAAGGAGCCTGAGCAGTGTACCCGATGCTATGGAGGCAAGAGTTCATTTCCAGAAATATGTCACCTTAGAGTACACAGACACCATCGCGGACTACCAAGCTTGGCATTAGTTCACTTCTATCGACCACCATGAAGATGTCAAAGAGCTGGTCTTCCCACAATTGTCCGAGTCATAGTGATGCCTTGCATGGATTTCTCAAGACTATTTTGTCTCACATGGGTACATGTGAAAATTGTATGTAATGTCTTGTCAAGTGTATGTTCAAGTTTCGATAGTTGGATGTAACAGTCATATAGTAGATGGAGAGTCATGAGGGTAGATGAACTGTCACAAAGGGGGATGTCAAGGGTCACCCCACCCTTTGCTATAAATAGTCCCTCGTAACTCATTGTATGGGTTTTTGGTTAGCTAAGCTTCCGATAGGAGTATCTTAGAGAAAGCTTGGACAATATCGTAACAAGCCTTGGCTTCTCCACTGCGCAGAGCTAGTATATCTCTTTGGAGGAGAAGGTGGCAGTGACTGTAACGTTCCATTGTCAGAACTAGTGGTTGTTCATGGATGTATTGAATGACTGGAACTTACACTTTGTATTGCATTTCAGCTATCTTGTTTACTCTAAATGATATATGTATCTATTTTCTTACACATGCATGTGTAGGTATTTTTTTGTATATGTATGTAAGAATCTTACTGGAACGTGTTGTTGGTTTAACCATCAATTTGTATTGCTAGCTAACTTGCCTTCCATGTTGTCATGCATCTTTTCTCGTGTGTTCCCTTCTTAACTTCGTGCTATCACAAGTTTCTAAAGGGCGCACTCACCTCACCCTCTGTGTGTTAGAACTGCTCATGCACCTTCCTTGACTTGTCACATATGTCACACCCTTGCTACAAACAAGGAAATCTTACTTGCCTCTATGTGAAACCACGGTCAAGGTGATACGGTATGACCCACTGTTGGGACTCCTACACCAGATGGTCTGAGGTCTAATTGGGACTTCTTACCGGGGAGATCCCCTGACATGTTGGCGAATCTAGCACCGTCAACATTTTTGGTGCTAGAAGGAGGGCCAGATGACAAGTTGTGTCCGCTCATTTTGTTTTGAGCCTTTGCACATCTATCATGGATTATGCTACTCTCACCTATCCCTGATGTTTTTCACATGCTAAACATCTCAACATCACGAGGGAGTTTTTTCATCTTTTGTCCAAATTCACGTTTGATGGTGAAGGCAAAGTGGCTTGGCCTGTGTTCTTACATGACTTCCTTTCCATGCTTGACGAGGAAGATGGATGTTCTAACAAACAGGCCAATCTTCTACTTGCACACGCACTTCGTGAATCCCCACAATGATGGTGTTGCATCCTATCGGTTGACAACGTGCACTCGCTCGAG
Source organism: Pinus taeda (assembly GCA_000404065.3). Classification (NCBI taxonomy): domain Eukaryota; kingdom Viridiplantae; phylum Streptophyta; class Pinopsida; order Pinales; family Pinaceae; genus Pinus; species Pinus taeda. Next base: position 64,932 of record APFE031099442.1, read on the forward strand.
CATTTCTGTGATCTCAATGAAGATACTTTCCATCATTTTGATCCATAACATCTTGATCAAAAACTATTACAATGACGAAAGGATCCGCATGAATCGCCTATGGATTTTTGGCGGCACTTCCGTGTTTTGCAATTTCAAGCTCCAAAAAGCTAGATGAAATTTCCATATCTTTAGGATAGATTCGATTAACAAATTTGTCCATCCCAAGCAGAAGTTTGATCCCAAGCCTCGCTCAGCATACTTTAATGATGGAGTTGTGCAATCATAGACGAATACAGTTGTTGTCACAAGTGGTTGTCTGTCATCCCCTCATCAAACAGCTCCACCACTCCAGAGTGATGCGGGAGAACAGGCACACACATCTATTCAACTATCACATCCTCCCAACATCACTTCACTTAATTTTCACATATATTTGGTTGTGAATCCTTTGAGTTGTCACATGAATTTTCCACCACAACCTCCGTCTTCGTACTCGGATGATCCTCCAAATGATACTATCTTATGTTCTGCCATTCCGGACTTTACACACATTGTGAACGAGGATCAAGCCATGGACAGAGTTGGTGTTGCACAACCAACATGCGACGTTGGTGTTGCACTACCAACATGCGTTGTCCTTCATGAAGAGCATGATTGGGACCTTGAGCATCAAAACTCGATGAAGGATGACTCCCTTCTGCCTGAGCCTCCTTCATTCTTTCCTGACATCTTCGGTGAACATGCCATCCATGATTTCGCATGTGTATCTCCATCTACAGATACACCCATTTTTTATCATTCGTAGGACACACCAGGTGTTATTCCATCATCTGACAACGGAGAGGATAAACTATACATTGAAATCCACTTGACTTTTCATCTGCCTTTTCTGGAAACACAGAGGATGAATTTGTCCACTTCTCATCTGCCCCTCTGTTTGATTCATCAGATCATGAGGATGCCAATGAAATCATTGATTTTACTGATTGTAGATGTCGTGATCTATTTACTCCCTGTCCTATCACGATGATGATTTTATCACAGTTGATTTTTTGAAGCCACCTGTTTATGATGATCTATCTGTCAATGAAGTCGAAACCCCTGAGACTATCGAGGCACTTCAGCCTGAGTTGATGGTTATGTCAGGCCCTCACTACCCTGAGGTTGGTTTCACTTCCGATTAGGAAATTGTTGAAACACCCAAGGCTCAACATCACTCATTTCTATGCATTGAAGATAAATCTCACACACATATCATACTTCCTCCACTCAAACTGCACGATCCCATCACTCATGCATTGGAGGAATATTACATTGCAAACACATGTGCATGATGCAAGTTGTCTTTGTTTCTTTCATTTTCTTGCATTTCACAGTCAAGACTATGCGTATTCTTCACAGCTGCCCGCAGTGTCGCACAACACCATGACAAGTCCACGGACTGCATGTCATGCACTTGCACTCACTTATGTTATGTGGACACATTGAAACATGGAGTGTGTTTGTCTTCATTGTTATATCTTTCTTGTTTTGTTGTTCACACAATCGGGTTGCTCGCGGACCATGTCTTCACCAACATGGGTCAACTAATGCGTCGATGGTTGCATTGGAAGTATCCCTTCACATGATTAGGCCCATGCACCGTTTGCTTAGGAGTAAGAGTAGTGTTTGCTTACTTACCTCGCATGTTTGTTTGTCTACTTGCTTGTTTGCTTATTTGCCTTGCTTTCACATTTGCTTTTGCTTCTGCCTTTTTTTCTTCTTCTTTTTTTGCACTCGTAGGTTAGTTTCCCATGAAACCATGTGTGACTCTTGAAACAATATGGGTAAAGTACAAGAGACCTTGTGCAACTATCACTACTTGGCTATCTATCATCCTGCCTCTATATGAATAACTTGTTATCTTCAGTACATGATACGCCAATGGAAAATACGTATTGTTCGAAGTGAACCTTAGTGAAAACACAAACGCTTGCACGCTAACTAGTGTCACCTACTCTAGCCAGTTGTTTTTGTGTTAACCCTTGGCAACTCAGTCAAGTAGAGTAAGGTGAGGGGAAAAACCTTAACAAGCATGTCAGAAGTACATATAAAACTACTTCTCTGAAGGAAAAACCTCTTTTTCTCCTAATAAGTCGGGATCCCTCTTCTACCTCTAAAATGAATAAGTGATATGCACAGTTATGAAAAATAAAAAATAAAAATGAAAAGTGAAAATTTTCAAAATGAAAAATGAATAAGGGGAAAGAAGTGAAAAGCTTCCTGTGCAGAGAAGTGATGCAAGTAACTTCGTTGGGGTACTGACCAGACTCGCTAGCAACAGAGCGATGCTTGTGTTCCTGCGTGACTCTGTTGGGGTACTCTCTAGGCCTGATGGCAGTGCAGCAACACCAGAGATGACACTAAGACTCTGTTGACTATATTGCTTATGCACCAATATACCCCTCAACCCCAATCGAAAAAACTATGTTGACTTGGCTTGCAATGTGTATCAACTGAACAAGAGCTTTGTAGATGCTACATCTTACAATCAAGAAAGTGTGAAAATCAAGACGAACAGAGAAATAACCAATTTCTGGAGGTGTTAGATTGGCTTTTCACGAACAAGGTCCATTCAAAGAGTTGGAGTTCTACCAGTGTGTCGCCAAGTGTTGTAACGGCTACAACCACCCTCCAAAATTTTTCCGTAGCTTCGTTTTGGAGCCTCCCTACCAACCATCCTCGGTAACATGTCTTACCCTATCAAGTACACAAGCCTCAGTGGTTTTCTAGCAGCATGACAGCCTATGCATGAAAGCTTGTTGCAATCCCTTCACAAGCTGCTTCCTCGAACTTGGTCTCGTTACAGGTTGAACAACTCCCTCAATGAATTGCGCAATTCTGGAGGGGAATCAGCCTTCCCTCCAGAACTTGTGCAATCCTGACTGGCAGCCTGTTGGCCTCAAGAATTGCATAATTGTATCTGTCAACCTTCCCTGGAAAAACTGTGCAATCTAGCCCAACAGGGCTGCTCAGCCCATAAATTACGCAATCCTAGGTAGCAGTCACCTGCTCAGCCCAGAAATTGTGCAATCCTTCTGGGCAGCTAGCCCATCTTCCACTTAGAAACTGCACAAAAGCTTCCTTCAATCAGGCAGGCTGTCGCATGTGCCATTGGGTTGACCAGTTCCACCCGAGATCAAGAAAAATTGACTTTCATGCATGAGATTTTTTCCAGAAATAGCAAAAAGCAACATAAAAAAGCATCCATAGATTTTAGGGAGCTATTTTTAGTAGCTGGAGATTACATGCAAAGATCATTTTAGAATCTTTTCTCCATTGCGTGTCATGAGCCTCAAACTTATTTATTCGATGCTTCAGAGCTCACTTCTTCACATCGATCTTGGAGCTCTGACATACCACAGCACATCCAGGAGTCTTCAACACATCCAACTCAGCTATTTCCAGGTAAGTCCACTCAATTTGTCTTTTGCAACATTTCTTTCGCTTTTTGTGTTTTGGTTTGTGTGAGAATTGTCTGCTTGATTTTTGTGAACACTTGTTGTCGTTTGCATGAATATTAGCTTGTACTAGCACTGTTTCAGTTTTCACTAGCATATCAATGTTGTTGCATGCATGACATTGTTTTGCATGAACAGTGGCCGATTTGGCGACTTGCTTCACCCATATGTATGTTGTTTGCATGCATGATCATTCACTTCTATTTACACTCAATATCGCCATTCATTCACATTCACATCTACTTTCAGTTGCCCGTCGGTGGGTCTAGGCAGCGTTGGCCCGGGTTCTACCTCACCAACACTGCATTACACAATCATCAGAGGGAAGGCTCTAACTTCCTCTTAGAAAATGTGCATTTATTCCCAAAGACTTCCCTCTAGTATTGCATTAAGTAATTCTGAGAGGCAGTGATTGTTGGCCCAGAAAATTGGGCAATGCAATCACTAGGCCTGAACCCTTGCCAGTTGGAATTTCGTAATCCTAGCAGTTAGCAGGCCAGTCTGGATTATGCATTGCACAATTCTAGTAGCCAGCCAGCCTCCCAGCTGCCTGGACTACCTTTTGCATAGTTCCGGCAGCTAGTCTCCCAACCTCGCGGAAAAAATTATGCAGTCCTTGCCAGTCAATCCCTAGGTATGTTGCATGTCGTTCCTCGAGTTTTCTTTGGTTTTAGCTGACAGATTTCCTTCCATGCATGTCATTATATCTCCAGATCTAGCAAGTGTTTGCCCACCTCTCAGAAATTCAAGATCAATGACCTCTAAGAGAGCAGGATCAAAGGACACTAACGGAAGTGCAACTAGAGCAACAGTTGAGCGAGTGTCTACAAGTTTGTCAATCTATGAAGACACAAAGTTTATTATAGACAAGGACATCAAGCTGAAATGGCAAGAGGTCAATGATGCATTTGCAGGCACATTTGGGGAAGACCTCGAAGACCGCCAAGTCTATGTGAACATTCACAAGTCCGGCTTGTACCGGATTGCCTGTGGGTATCTCGTGTTCCCATGCGCAAACATGATACATTGGATCATCTTGCACACTGGTCCCGAGACGATGACATTGAGCAGTGTCAGCGGGACAAAGATTGTTACCTTCAGGGCATAGGATTATGAATAGATGTATCATATGTCGAAGCCCGTGATCATCATGGAGACACCCTTCAGCATACCCAGCAGCAATGCCAACTCCAGTGATATCTTGACTAAATGGGTGAAGGATATGGCCAAATTCAGAATGACACCCAACCAGATTTACAAGATGAAGATACTGCGGAAGGCATATCAATACTTGGTCATCTTTGCATGTTGCTTGTATGCCCAAGAGAGCATGGAGACCTTCCCGCAGAGTTGGGTGATCACATTGGACCAACTGGCTAGTGAAGGTAAAGCATGCAACTGGTCCGACATGTTGGCTCACCGGCTAAACGAATAGGTATTAAGAGATCGATAACCACCGAAAGGTCAGCAAGCAGAAATCTACGTGTTCGCTTAAATCTTGGATGCAATCTGTGCCCATTAGGGGTTCCCGGGTTTGAAGTGGGCATGGACATCGATAGAGACCTCTGTGAACCCTTATTGTAAAATGTTGTCTTAGTGCAGCTTCAGAGTAGTCATCACACAGTTGTCTTATCATTTTGTCACCTTGGTGTACAAGATGATATTTGAACAGGATCCACCATACATGTCGAAGGCAGCAATGGAGGCACTGATTGATATAGCATATTGGTATGCTTCACCGCCTGACACCTTCAAATGGATGTACAATGCAAAGAAGCCTTTGCATGTTCTACCGAAGTTTTCCTTAGACAAGCTTGTCATGCAAGAAGTATCATACCACATCTCGGTAAGACTGTCATCTAGGTTGCACCGGAATAAGAAGGAACCTTTGCCCATTCTTCCATTGTGAATCGGGTTATACGAGATAATAAATTTCAAGCATGTGGATGTCGAAGCAGAGGAGATCAAGAAATATCCATTCGATGCCTAAACTACAATCCATATGACCTGCGTTGTCTTCTAAAAGATCACTACACGAGAGTACAGTTTTAGTGGATCCATGGGGCATGTCAGTGGGTGGAGGAGGACCCATGGAGATATTATTACAGCTTCTATAGACCCAATGAACCGGTCGGCATCACTGTGGAATGGTCAGCAAAGCAGCATCGAAGAGCACCACTAGCAGCAGTAGTAGAGGTGAACATACCAATGCTTGACAAAGGCAAGAGGGAGATTGTCACAACATGGAGGAGGAACAAATATGCAAGTTCCGAGTAAACCCACTTTTGCAGAAAGCAGCTTTGGCAATAAAGGTGAAGAGGTAACAACGTGACAAGAGGAACGCGCAAAGGTAGAGGGAAAAATGGATGGAGGAAACAAAGGAGTTGCATGAGTTGAAGGAGCAACTCCGGGAGGAATAAGAGTTGCGCAAACAGGAGAAGGAAGCAACACAAGAATAGGTACAACAGGGGGTTCAAGATGTATAGATAGATGAAACTGCGTCGGTATAGGTAGTCGAATCATCTGAATAGTTGGCACCAAGTAGACAGGGTGAGCCATCGCAGGAGCAAGATTTTTCTCAAGAGATTGAACAAGCACTTGAGCAGATGGATACGGACATGGAGCAACAGGAGTTAGAGCAAGACATCGACCTCATGCCTCACCACCAAGAGGTCGACCCACTAGCTTCACTAGATCCAGAAGCAAAGCAAGTCCCAAGTGACCAAGGAGACACTGAAATCCTTGGATACAATCTAGAGGGAGAGATGCACAAAATCTCATTCGATGAGTCCCAACATAGATTTGTGCAATCTCGCAGAGTGTCGACTCTATATGATCATACATCTCCTGCGTAGTTTGAGGAACGAGTGGTCGTGTATGACGTGCGCAAGCATATAACAGCATTGGCTGATACTACCAGAGCATATGTCGAAGCCACTAGCTTGAGTGTTCACTTCGTAATAGCAGAGAACGAGCGAATGGCTAAGGAATTACAAATGGCCAAGCAAGGAGGAGAACTGGTTACAACATCCGCCTGAGCAGAATTGAAGAAGGCAATACTAGATGAAGTATTGTCCCTTGACACAGTCATGTGAGTGTTGTATTCCAAGTTTGGTACTATGCATAAGGCAGTTTTCCATCTCAACGGTTCGCAACAGCGATGTGCGAGGAGAGCACGTATCTTGTCGAACGTGCATGCTATTGTTGATTACATGCAAACTTGGAAAATGAGATATAAGGGAGCCTCGTTAACTTTCCTAAGATGATAAAGCCCAGAGTGGTCGAGTTGAAGGCACACATTCGGAGTCAGATCCAGAACTATGAAGATATCCTGCAGCTCATCACTAGTCTACAGGCTTCTCATGCACGGGTATTCAAGAGTATGGATGTTGTTGTGTGTGCACATGTGATCCCATTTGTTGGGACACTCACCTAGGAAAAGACAATGGAACATGTTTGATTGGAGCTTGACTCGTACTTTGACAAGTTTATCCGCATAGCCACTAGTCCATACTGATCAATGTAGACACCATGCAAAAGTATGTTGTTGGTCCGGCCGCACTCAAGACAATGATGTGCATGCTATCAAACGAGTTGGACAGAGGAGCCCAATAAGTGTACCCAGATGCTATGGAGGCAAGAGTTTGTTTCCAAAAAGATGTCACCTTAGAGTACACGGACACCATCGCAGACTACCAAGCTTGGCATTAATTCGCTACTGTCGACCACCATGAAGATGTTGAAGAGTTGGTCTTCCCACAGTTGTCTGAGTCATAGTGATGTCTTGCATGGCTTGCTCAAGCCTATTTTGTCTCACATGGATACATGTGCAGATTGTATGTAATAAGTGTAAGTTCAAGTGTCCATAGTTAGATGTAACAGTCATAGAGTAGATGAAGAGTCATGAGGGTAGATGAACTGTCACAAAGGGGAACATCAAGGGTCACCCCACCCTTTTTTATAAATTGTCCCTCATAACTCATTATATGGGCTTTTGGTCAGCCAAGCTTTCGATAGGAGTATGTTAGAGAAAGCTTGGAAAATATTGTAACGAGCCTTGGCTTCTCCACTACGCAAAGCTAGTATATCTCTTTGGAGGAGCAGGCGGCAGTGATTGTAACGTTCTGCTATCAGAACTAGTGGTTGGTCATGGATGAATTGTATGAATGGAACTTACACTTCTTAATATAACAAAGCCAACACATTTCATGCATATGTCGTATTGTATTTCAGCTATCTTGTTTACTCTAAATGATATATGTACCTATTTTCTTACGCATGCATGTGTAGCTGTTTTTTGTATATGTATGTAGGAATCTTATTCGAATGTGTTGTTGGTTTAACCATCACTTTAGATTGCTAGCTAACTAGTCTTCCATGTTGTGGTGCATCTTTTCTCATGTGTTCCCTTCTTAACTTCGTGTTATCACAAGTTTCCATGGGGTGCATTCACCTAACCCTCCCTGTGTTAGAACCACTCATGCACCTTCCTTGACTTTCCGCATATGTCACACCCTTACTACCAACAAGGACATCTTACTTGCCTCTGTACAAAACCACATTCAAGGTGATACTGTATGACCCACTGTTGGGACTCCTAAACCAAACGTTCTAAGGTCTAATTGGGACTTCTTACCGGGAAGATCCCCTGAGATGTTGGCGGGTCCAACACTGTCAATAGGTTCATGATTTTTCCAATAGGGAAATGATTATTTTTGCAGAGGGATGAGAGGGAACCCTCATTATTTTTAGTTGTACCCACTTGGAATTCTTTCTGAGGCGTCGTCAAAGAACAATATTACCATGTCAAGAGCTATGAAGATAAGTGCATAAAGTGGACAACACTAGGGCAAGGAGGGGACCAAGATGTGTCAGAGTTCACAAATATTTTTCATACCCTTCGCACAAATTTGGGTATCAAAGATTCTAAGCGGAATTTGGTACTCAAATATTGTGGTTGTCTACACAAATACATCCAGGATGAGATGGAGTTCCTGGACATATCCTCACTTAGCGCCACCTACCAATACGTTGTCAAGGTCAAGTAGAAATTTAAACAGAAGAAGTGAGATTTTGGATCTACAAACCTGAAGCAAGAGAAAGGTGCCCCTAAACCGCAAAATAAAGGAAAAATCCAAGGCGAGGTGATCCAGGACAACCCTTCAAAGCCGGAGAAAAGAACAACACCATGAAGACAAAGAAGGACACAAGAAAGTGGTGTGAGTTCCATAATAGCCCCACTCACAACACAAGTGAGTGTCAAGCCAAGTAGTCATTGGTGCCTGAGCTCAAGGCTTCATTGTTAGATGCATGTTCTGACTTTGAATCAGAACCTAACGAGGGGAATGACAAAGGGAAGAAGATTATTAATGCGTAGCCCATCGCCACCATTGCCACCACCAAGCTCTAGAAGATTGAGCCTAGGGATCCACTAGAGGGGGAGCATCTCTTCCACTCACATATGCGGGTAAAGGGTTCTTTGTTGTAGTTCATTGTCGACAGTTGTTACAGATCCATTTGGGAACGTCAATCCCAACATTCATATCAGTGTTTTAGGGCTCATCAAACCCTAATTTCAGTTGCTTCATGCCCTAAACAAGTCACCCCTTTGAATGCCTCCTTCCCAAACAGTTTCATGACTTGAAGACATCCAAAAACAGCCTTTAGAGGGACCAACATAGGTAAGCACTTGTAAAGGTGCGCTGAAAAGTAATTGAGTCCACTACCAGAGGGCTCTGTAGAGCACTTAGGCTTCCTTTCACCTGCGTTAGGCAAGAATGAGCAAAATTCACATAGGATTTGGGAAATATTCTTATCTTTTGGAGTCATCTAGAAGGTTCCCTCACTTATCAACTCCTATGAGCTCGAAAATAAATGAGGAATGAGTTAAGGTGCATCCTATCCTCTCATCCCTTTCTCCATGGAACTAATTCTAAGTATGGAAGGCCATTCAATGCCACCATTTATGACAAAACCTCATTCATCTTCCTATAAATTGACCACTCATCTAAGTGATCAGGGGCTGGATTATGTTGAATTGTAAGGAGATAATGCAGGTAAGAGATTTGGCTTTGAAGCAAGTATTGTAATGTTACAAGTTTGTCATGCTTTTGATGTGATGAGGATAGTTCTTTTACTGTGTCAACCTCGTTAAAAAATGAAACAGGTTTAGGTTACTGTGTCAACCTCGTTAAAAAATGAAACAGGTCCAATTAGGATAGTTCTTTTACTGTGTCAACCTCGTTAAAAAATGAAACAGGTCCATGAGGATAGTTCTTTTACTGTGTCAACCTCGTTAAAAAATGAAACAGGTCCATGAGGATAGTTCTTTTACTGTGTCAACCTTGTTAAAAAATGAAACATGTCCATGAGGATAGTTCTTTTACTATGTCAACCTCATTAAAAAATGAAACAGATCCATGAGGATCGTTCTTTTATTGTGTCAACCTCGTTAAAAAATGAAACAGGTCCATGAGGACAGTTCCTTGTCTTGTGTCAACCTCATTAAAAAATGAAACCAAGGATCTAAGGATAGTTCTTTTACTATGTCAACCTCATTAAAAACATGAAACAGCTCCTGAGGACAATTCCTTGTCTTGTGTCAACCTCATTAAAAAATGAAACCAAGGATCTTTGGATAGTTCTTTTACTGTGTCAACCTCATTAAAAAAATGAAACATTTCCTAAGGATAGTTCCTGGTCTTGTGTCAACCTTGTTAAAAAATGAAACAAGGAATATGAGGATAGTTCTTTTACTGTGTCAACCTCATTAAAAAATGAAACAACTCCCATGAGCATAGTTCCTTGTCTTGTGTCAAGCTCGTTAAAAAATGAAACAAGGAATCTAAGCAGAGTTCCTTGTCTTGTGTCAAGCTCATTAAAAAATGAAACAAGGTCCCTTGGAGCAAAGTTCCAAGTCGAGTCTTTGATTAGATCTTGTAGAATCCTAGTCGAGTCTTTCACTTGATCTCGTAAAAGAACCTTCATTCCATCCACTTGATAGCCACAAATAGTCTACTTAGGTGAATGTAATGAAGCTTGGGGGCATGCACCTAATGGTAAAGTCAAGTTTCCTTGTAGGTTATGTGAACGGAATCATCCCATTCACTTTTTCCCCTATGTGGATGAAGCCAAAAAGGTGTTGGATATTCGTCTTGCTTCACCGCAGCGACTTCCATCTGGTTGCAGGAGACTCTCCCTTTCATCATGTTGGGGGCATGTAAATCAATCTCAAGCATAGTTTTTCATTTTAAGCTTGTGTAAAAATGAAACTCAATTCAAGCATAGTTTTTTGTTTTAAGCTTATGTAAAAATGAAACTGAATCAAAGCATAGTTTTTCGTTTCAAGCTTGTGTAAACATGAAATTGAATCCGAGCATAGTTCCCTATGGTTCAAGCTTGTCTAAAAATGAACCCATTTCCATTTTTAACCCTCATGATTTCCATTCTACCAACCTTTTTTGTTAGATGAGCCTTGGTTGTTTTCATCCCATTGCCACCATCCCTTTGGCCGATCATACGCTTTCACTTGGTTGTTTTACCTTCTTTTTTAGGAACAGTTGCAATGAGTGGTCTTATTAGCTAGCCTCTTCACATAAATCAACATGTTTTGAGAAGTTCCAAACATCACCAGAACCAGTTGTTGTCCTAGACACCACTCGTTCCTCAAAGTGGAATCCTTTTTAAGCTCTTTTCAAACTCTCTCAACATGAAAAGGTTGTCGAGCGCTTGCCCTTTCCAACTCCTTAACGGATTGGAAACGACATCTCTCTTGTATTATTTTACACTTTTTTGGGCTTGAGAGACAAATTTACGAAAAAGAACTTGTGGAGTTTTCCTTTTTCCCCTTTTCAAACTCTCTAAACATGAAAAGGATTGAGTTATCTTTGTCGTTAAACTCGTTAAAACATCAAATAGCGACAAACTTGTCCATCTAGACAAGATTGAGTTTCACCTTTGCTAGACTCATTAAAACATCAAATAGTGATGGATTCACCCGAAGGGTGAAATTATACAACAAGCATATGTTATCCTCCTCGAGATTAATCAAAATAAAGAGGTAATAGTCAGCAATGACTGGGGAAAATGGGAAAAAGGGGAAAACCACTTTACGGTAGCAAGTCGCTCTTGAACATGACACTTTCACTCCATCACCGTGACTATCTAGGTTGGGTTATTAGCTTTATGGTTATCACACCGTTGGTATATCATACCATCCATCACTTTGTTTGGGTCAATGCTACCAATTCATTTCAGTGTCGTTGACATGTTCAAGAGAAGTCATTCAGTCAAAATTCATCCTTTGCAATACCACAAACCTTCTTTTTCATGACCGCCATTCCTGAACCTTGTGTCATTAGTCAAATTCCATCTCTAAAATTATTGCACTCATTTCGTGTTGTTGATGTGGGATACATGAAGGCCCTCCTGCGATGAGTCGCTTCTTGTTGACATCAGCACATTATCCAAGAAGTTGACTTAGAAGCACCCTTCCAGTACCATGAGGCTTGCATGCATCAATGGCAGGTTTCTCGCTTCCAGAGATAGGAATACATCAATAGCCTTCGATCGAAAGACTTTGTATGGTGTTCGAGATCAAATCATTCATTCACACCATGCAGAATGTACTACAGTACCTTGAGGATCATTATCATTATCGGTGATTTCTCTCGCATATGTTAACAGCTTACATCATTGGCTAGTAATCATATGGTGTCTTCCCATGTTTGAATTCAGATCACATATTCACATGGTTAGACTCGTACTTGAGCGAACGATTGAACGAGATAGAAGATCCCGGATCTTTCATCCATCCGAGCTGCGATTTCAGGAGTACTAAATCATATGTACAATGGCTTTACATTGATGGTCATTCCGATCATGGGACTATATCTGTAGACGACTGTTTATGTACATGTCATGAAAGTTTATAAGTTGAGCATGGGTATGCCTTCCCTCAGCAATTCATGTAAAATCAAATATCATGATATATGTATTGTAATTGATGCAGGTCACCTTCCACTTTGATACCTCCTCATCACATTGTAAAGCATTTTATTCGACATTGGCATTTTTTGACTTCATGCTTTAGGGGGCAGCTGTTACAAATCCATTTGGGCACATCAATCCCAACATTTAGATCAATGTTTTAGGGCTCATCAAACCCTAATTTTAGTTGCTTCATGCCCTAAACAAGTCACCCCTTTGAATGCCTCCTTCCCATATAGTTTCATGACTTGAAGACATCCAGAAACAACCTCTAGAGGGACCAACGCAGGTAAGCCCTTGTAAAGGTACACTGCCGAGTAGTTGATTCCACTGTCAAGGTACTCTACAGAGCACTTAGGCTTCCTTTCACCTGCGTTGGGAAAGAATGAGCGAAACTCACATAGGGTTTGGGGAATATTCTTATTTTTTGGAGTCATCTAGAAGGTTCCCTCACTTATCAACTCCTATGAGCTCAAAAATGGATGAGGAATGAGTTAAAGTGCATCCTATCCTCTCATCCCTTCCTCCATGGAACTAATTCTAAGTATGGAAGGCCATTCAATGCCACCATTTATGACAAAACCTCCTTCATCTTCCTATAAATTGACCACTCATCTAAGTGATCAGGGGGCTGGACTTTGATGATTGTAAGGAGCTAATGTTAGTTTGAGGGTTGAGACTATTGTATGTGTCATTATGCTGCCAGATTATCATGCTTATGATGTGATGTGGATGGAACCAAAGTTGGAGGAGTGACTTTGAATTAGACTTGATGGTTGTAATTCCTTCTTCTATTTAATAAAGTATTTGAACCTTTTTCCTATATGCTTATCTTGTTATATGATGCTTATATGTGTGAATGTATCTGATTCCATTTACTTGTATTCAATAGATCTTTTGCTTTGATCGGTTCTTTGTCTTTTGTTGATGTTTACAAGTACTTTTCAAGCATGTTAAGTACGGGAAGGAGCGACAGGATCGATACAAAGGAGACAAGAGGAAAGCGGAACTACAAGTAGGTCTTCTTATCTTCTTTGTCTTATCTATTGCTTATAGGAAACGGTTAAAGTGCTTTAAACTATTGTTCTAGATATGGCTACTTATCTAGGGAATTAGTATGTATCCATAGATACCAAATTCTCCAAAACAAATTGGTGACTCCACTGGGGAAAGATCATTGTTCCAAGTAGCTTATCCACATCCTAGGACACTCTAGTAAACTTTTCCTACCTTCATTGATCTTATTTCAGCCTTTTGAAGTGTTTTTGGTCAAAAAATTGAGGTTAGATGACTTTTGAGTGGCCTCTTAGGAATCAACGTAGGCTTGGTAAGGGGACAATGCTATCCAGAGCACCCTTGAGTAAGAGACAGTGCTCTGCAACACAATTAGGCCCTTTTTGACCTGCACTGATCCACCATAGGGAAAATTTTCACCTTTGGATTGGGTTTTTTCCTCCAAATTTCTTTTTGTTTATGCTTGCTGAAAGATCAATGATTGTAGTATGTCTCTAAAATCAACTTGTATTTCTTCTTTCCAACCCTACTTTGACTTGATTGATTAATGTTTCTTAAATGTTTTCTTTGTCATTATCAATCCATCGTCAAAGTTAGATTATAGTCAATTAATAACTGTTCAAAAGAAAGTGTCGTAAAAGTCTTCTTTTCCTTTAAAACTGAATTGTTGTAAAGTCTTCGTTCTTATAAAAAGATTGATTGATTATATGTGCATTAGTTTCCTTTTTTTTCATCATAACATTAAGGGATTCGAAAAGAAAAACTTGCATCGTTCATATTATAGTTTGTTAATTCTTGAAAGGAATAGCTAGGGAAATTGCATTAGATGTGCTCTTTGCTTTTTATCAAAGATGTGATTTCTCTATCCCTACTAGCTAAGGTTTTCATTGTTCAATTGAATGAAAAGAATGTTTATCATGATAGTTTCATTTTAGGAATTGCAAATATACATCACGTGGTGAACCTTGAAAGGAAAATTCTAAGGAAGATCAACTTAAAATTTATTTGAATTTACCTAATGGAGCATTGTCACCTAACGAAAAACATTTGGTGGTTCTAGGCTAGAGACGTGTTCCAGTGTCGTAAAACAAAGCAGTTGTCTCTAACTTGTCTGCAATACATCTTGAGTTTGATACCTCATTCCACGTATGTGAGTATATCGTAGCTTGTCCACATACCTTCGGGTATATAGGGCAGTGTTACAGTACATAAAGTATATGGGAATGCTCTCACTGTGCGGTTTTGCATTAGACATTGCTTATACGGATTGGGCCTCCACGTACTTTCGGGTATATATGGGAGGAAAAAACTAGGTTGCTATCCATCCTTAGGTAACCGAGTCAGCCGCCTTGTACATTGTGATACACTGAACACAACATTCGGGGAGATTGCCCGCCTGTACTTCTCGGTTCGCCGGGAGGTATTCTGCAGTTCACAGTTGCTTGGTAAACCTTTTTCCTAGATTATCCCTCTTTTGTTCTGTTATGTTACTTTGATTAAAATAAATTTGATTGACCGTGGATAACATCCTCCATGTTCACTCCTTAGTTGATCTTAGGTTGAAACATATGGTACAAATCCAGAGTCCACCGATCAAGGAATTCCTTTTGATGGGAATCCTATTCCTTTTCCTCCTTTTAGAAATATTGGTGCTCCTTATATGGCTACATTATCCCTACCTGGACTTACCATTGGCTTGCCGGTATGGTTGTTTTCAACCTCCTTGGTTCAAAATGTCGTGATTTCTTCACAATCGAGTACTCCTCCAACTGGACAAAATCAACCTCTAGTTGATCCTAAAGTTGACCCTTTGTCTTCTTCCTCGGTTGTTTCTTCCTCCCCTTCTTCCTCTTTGCTTGGTGAAAGTATTGGTACTAGTAACCAGGTGGCTAAGAAGAAGAAGAAGCAAATTCAGCAGAGGGGCAACCAAGCAACCATTGATTTGAATGCAACATCTGATGAGAAACCATCTGTCAAGCCTCACAACGTTCGATATCCATGCAAACTTTGTGCGAGAGACCATCTTCTTCGAAATTGTCCTGATATTCCCTAGATATTAGAAGAATGGTCTTCTCGTTCAAATAATCCTGTGCCATCAACTTCTAGAGATCATGCTAGTGACTCACCATCAACTAGTGGCAGTAAAGTTCATGGAAAAAAGGGTAAAGTTAAGTTTCCCTGTAGGTTATGTGAAGGGAATCACCCCATTCACCTTTGTTCCTATCTGGATGAAGCCAAAAAAGTGTTGGATAACCGTCTTGCTTCACTGCAATGACTTCCATATGGTTACAGGAAACTCTCCCTAAATACTTCACTAGTTGATGAATTGAATGAATAAAATCAACCGTCGATCAAACCCACTCTCTTTGAAAGTGAATCCTATGAGTCTATACCTGACCCAAATCAACAGGTCAAGGAAATAGTTGACTTGATTTCACCTTCAGTTAATCGTACCTTTCCCATAGAGAGTGAGTATGATACTCAGGTTGTTTTTGTTTCTTCAGATTCCAATGAGCTTGGAGGCAACCCTCCTGTTCCACCAAGACAAGAGGAAAATCATCCCGTTCTCGTAACTCAAGGGGATAATTCTCCCGTTCTTATAGTACCCCCTCCAAGTAGTCTGGTCACTTCCTTCATTGGAATTTGCTGGCAGGATTCCGTCTTCCTTCTTATGTGCCTTTCTAGATCATAGTACAGGTTTGTAATATGATTGCATCTGGCACTATTATAGATGAAGGTGCATCTGTGAGTATCCTTTCCTCTACTGCTTGGCAAGCGTTCGGTTTGCCGCCACTTGTGCCTGTTACCCAGAATCTGTTGGCTTTTAATAGAGGATCCAATCAACCATTAGGGATCCTTCCTCAGTTGCCTATTACTTTGGGAGGAAAAATCGCTTATCTGAGTGTGATGGCAGTTCCAGGCCCTTTAGATTACAATTTACATCTTGGGCGCGACTATGTTTATGACATGGGAGATATTGTTTCAACACTCTTTCGAGTGATTTGTTTCCTGCATGAAGGAAAAATTGTCACCGTTGACCAACTTTCATTTCCTGTCCAAATATGGCTTCTAGTCAACCATCTTCCCTAAGTGGTCCTTTTGTACCAATGGTATCATCCCCGCCACGGGCTAATTATGTGGTAACCCATTCCATGCCTACATCAACTGACGATCAATTCAGTGATGTTGTACATTATGTACTGGGGGCAGTGGAACCAGATCTCGGATTCCTTGCTACGGATCCCTTCCAGAGCATTGTTATCCCATCTGATGAGAACCTCTTAGAAGTCATGACCTCTTATGAGTTGTGATAAAGGATATGAGGATAGTTCCTTGTCTTATGTCAATCTCATTAAAAAATGGAACCAAGGGTATGAGGATAGTTCTTTGTCTTGTGTCAACCTCGTTAAAAAATGAAACAAGGAATATGAGGATAGTTCTTGGTCTTGTGTCAACCTCGTTAAAAAATGAAACAAGGAATATGACGATAGTTCCTTGTCTTATGTCAACCTCATTAAAAGATGAAACAAAGGGTATGAGCATAGTTCCTTGTCTTGTGTCAAGCTCGTTAAAAAATGAAACAAGGAGTATGAGCATAGTTCCTTGTCTTGTGTCAAGCTTGTTAAAAAATGAAGCAAGGAATCTGAGCAGAGTTCATTGTCTTGTGTCAAGCTCATTAAAAAAGGAAACAAGGTCCCCTGGAGCAAATTTCCAATTCGAGTATTTGATTAGATCTTGTAAAATCCCAGTCGAGTCTTTCACTTGGTCTCATAAATGAAACTTCATTCCATCCACCTAAATGTAATGAAGCTTGGGGGCCATGCACCTAGTGGTAAAGTTAAGTTCCCTGTAGGTTATGTGAAGGGAATCACCCCATTCACCTTTGTCCCTATCTGGACGAAGCCAAAAAGGTGTTGGATAACTGTCCTGCTTCACCGCAACGACTTCCATTTGGTTATAGGAGACTCTCCCTTTCATCATGTTGGGAGAAAAACCAAGGCTCATCGTTTTTTCTTTCAATCTTGTTTAAACATGAAACTGAATCCAAGCATAGTTTTTCATTTCAAGCTTGTGTAAACATGAAACTGAATCCAAGAATAGTTCCCTATGGTTCAAGCTTGTGTAAAAATGAACCCATATCCATTTTAACCCTCGTGATTTCCATTCTATCAGCTTTTCTGTCAGATGAGCCTTGGTTTTTCTCCTTTCATCGTCACTATCTGCTTGGCCGATCATACACTTTCACTTGGTTGTTTTACCCTTTTTGAGGAACAGTTGCAATGAGTGGTCTTATTACCCAGCCTCTTCACATAAATCAACATGTTTTTAGAATTTCCAACATCACCGGAACCAGTTGCTATCCTAGATACCACTTGTTCCTCAAAATGGAGTCCTCTTTAAGCTCTTTTCAGACTCTCTAAATATAAAAATATTTTCGAGCGCTTTTCCTTTTCAGCTCGTTAATGGATTGGAAATGACATCTACTCAGTATAAGTTTAACCCTTTTCTGGACTGAGATAGATTATTTACAAAAAATGAATACGTTGATCGAACATGGTTAATAGGTTCTCTCTCGTATTGTTTTATGCTTTTTCGGGCTTGAGAGACAAATTTACGAAAAAGAACTTGTGGAGTTTTCTTTTTGTCCCTTTTCAAACTCTATAAACATGAAAAGGACTGAGTTATCCTTGTCGTTAAACTCGTTAAAACATCAAATAGCGAAAAACTTGTCCATCTAGACAAGACCGAGTTTCACCTTCTCTAGACTCATTAAAACATCACATAGTGATGGATTCACCCGAAGGGTGGAATTATACAACAAGCATATGTTATCCTCCTCAAGCTTGATTAAAAATAAAGAGGTATTGGTCAGAAATGACTGGGGAAAATGGAAAAATGGGTAAAATGGTAGCAGGTCACTCTTGAACATGACACTTTCAACTCATCTCTATGACTATTTGGGTTGGGTTATCTCCTTGACGGTCATCATAGTTATGGTCTAACACACCATCCATCACTTTTGTTTTGGGTCAATGCTGCCAATTCATTCAGACTATTTGGGTTGGGTTATTTGCCTGATGGTTATCATGCCTATGGTCTATCATACCATCCATCACTTTGGTTTTGGGTCAATGCTACCAATTCAGTGTTGTTGATATGTTCAAGAGAATTCAATCAGTAAAATTCATCATTTGAAATACCATAAACCTTCATTTTCATGAACGCCATTCCTGAACCTTGTGTTGTCAGTCAAATTTAGTCTCCAAAATCATTACACTCATTTCATGTCATTGATGTGGGATACATCAAGGCCCTCTTGTTGGGTTGTGTTATATTCTTCTCACGACTAGCCCACGTAGTTAACTAGGGGGTTAGAGGGGGGGCAGAGGCCCCCCCCTTCGTTACACCGATTGCGTAGCAGGGGGGTCACAGGGGGTTTGAGGGGTGCAAATAACAGAAGATTTTGTTTGTGGACCCTATATTAGGTTGGGTGGACCTACCTATGGTTTTGTGCATGATTTTCGCACATGGTTTTGGACACGATGGTTTTCGGTCTACGGTATTGGATGCTTCAGCATGCATAAATATGTATTGTAACATTGAAAGGAACATAATAAAAAATCAAGATGGTAGTCCCCATTTTAGGATCCAGGGAAAAATTTCTATGTATATGTGTTTTATGTGTTATGCTCTCGCATTGTTTATTTTTTGTGTTTTAGAATTCATATGCAAGTAATTTCTGTACAGGGTTAAAACCTACACCTCTTGCGACGAGCCGCTTCTTGTCGACATCAGCACATTATCTAAGAAGTTGACTTAGAAACACCCCTCTAGTACCTTGAGGTTTGCATACATCAATGGTAGGTTTCTCGCTTCCAGCGATAGGTTAACATCAATGGCCTTCGATCAAAAGACTTTGTATGGTGTTCGATATCAAATCATCCATTCACACCATGCAGAATGTACTGCAGTACCTGGAGGATCATTATCATTGTCGGTGATTTCTCTCGCATCTGTTAACAGCTTACATCATCGACTTGTAATCAGATGGTGTCTTCCCATGTTCGATTTCAGATCACATATTCACATGGTTAGACTCATACTTGAGAGAACAATTGAACAAGACAGAAGACCCCGAATCTAGTTTCATCCATCCGGGCTGCGATTTTAGGAGTACTAAATCATATGTACAATGGATTTACATTGATGGTCATTCCGATCATGGGTCTATATCTGCAGATGATTGTTTATGTACATGTAATGAAAGTTTATAAGATGAGCATGGGTATGCCTTCCCTCAGCAATTCATGTGAAAATCAAATATCATGATATATGTATTGTAATTGATGCATGTCACCTTCCACTTCGACACCTCCTCATCACATCGTAAAGCATTTCATTCACCATTGGCATTTTTTTGACTTCATGCTTTAGGGCGCAGCTGTTATAGATCCATTTGGGCACATCAATCCCATCATCCAAATCAATGTTTTAGGGCTCATCAAACCCTAATTTCAGTTGCCACATGCCCTAAACAAGTCACCCCTTTGAATGCCTCCTTCCCAGATAGTTTCATGACTTGAAGACATCCACAAATAGCCTCTAGAGGGACCAGCGCAGGTAGGCCCATGTAAAGGTGTGTTGTAGAGCAGTTAGGTCCATGCCAGGGTGCTCTGCGAAGCAATTAGGCTTCCTTTCACCTACGCTGGGCGAGATTGAGCGAAATTAACATAGGTTTGGGGAATATTCTTATATTTTGGAGTCATCTAGAAGGTTCCATCACTTATCAACTCCTATGAGCTCGAAAATGGATGAGGAATGACTTAAGTTGCATCCTATCCTCTCATCCCTTCCTCCATGGAACTAATTCTAAGTATGGAAGGCCATTCAATGCCACCATTTATGACAAAACCTCCTTCATCTTCCTATAAATTGACCACTCATCTAAGTGATTAGGGGATTGGACTTTGATGATTGTAAGGAGATAATGTTAGTTTTTGAGAATTGAGACTATTGTAAGTGTTATTATGCTACCAGATTGTCATGCTTATGATGTGATGTGGATGGAACCAAAATTGGAGGAGTGACTTCGAATTAGAGTTGATGGTTGTAATTCCTTCTTCTATTTGATAAAGTATTTGAACCTTTTTCCCATATGCTTATCTTGTTATATGATGCTTATATGTGTGAATGTATTTGATTCCATTTACATGTATTCAATAGATATTTTTCTTTGATCGGTTCTTTGTCTTCTGTTGATGTTTACAAGTACTTCTCGAGCGTGTTAAGTACGGGAAGGAGCGACATGATCAATATAAAGGAGACAAGAGGAAAGTGGAACTAAAAGTAGGTCTTCTTATCTTCTTTGTCTTATCTATTGCTTATAGGAAAAGGCTGAAGTGCTTTCAATTGTTGTTCTAAATATGGCTACTTATCTAGGAAATTAGTATTTATCTGTAGATACCAAATTCTCCAAAACAATAAGCGATCTTTGTACCATAACAAATCATTTTTCCAGCTAAATGTATCAGATGTACTGGGATCTTGTTGTAACTTTTGAATGAGTGCCCACACTTCTTCATCATTCTTCCATTCATCCCTTGCTTCGTTTATCGAATTTGGTTGGATAATAGAAATGGCGCACAACAATGCTTCCACATCCTCATCCTTTCTTGAGAGCGCATTTGCCACAACATTTTGCTTCCCTTTTTTGTAGATGATTTCAAAGTCATAACCCAACATCTTTGTGACCCATTTTTATTTCCCTTCAGAGGATAATCTTTGTTCTAAAAGGTTTTTAAGACTATCATGGCCCATTTTCACCTTGAAGTGTCTTCCCATTAGGTAGGGTCTCCATTTCTTAAGTGCATGTAGTATTGCCAACATTTCCTTCTCATAAATAGCTTTGTGTAAATACTTTCCTTTGATTGGACGACTTTCGAAAGCAATGGGTCTTTCATCTTGCATTAAAATAGCACCAATTCCATTTTCTAAAGCATCACATTCCACAATAAAGGTTTTTGTGAAGTCTGGCGTAGCTAAGACCGGTGCTTGGCACATTGCCTCTTTAAGATGTTCGAATGCCTTTGTTGCTTCTGGAGTCCATGAAAATGCATCTTTCTTCAATATTGTTGTTAGAGGTGCTTCTATTCTCATATAATTCTTAACAAAATTGCGATAATAACCTATCAACCCGAGAAATCCTCGTAGATGGCTTATGGATGTGGAGATTTTCCATTCCTTAATGGCTTTAATTTTTCTAGGGTCTACCTTAACACCTTCATGAGATACAATATGACCCAGATATTCCACCTCTTGTACTCCAAAGAAACTTTTGGAGCTTTTTTCATATAATTGTTTAACCTCCAATAGTTTGAGCACCCTGTCAACATGTTGAACACGATCCTTCCAAGACTTGTTGTAGATTAGTATATCATCAAAAAATACTAACACAAATTTTATAAGGGAGGGTTTGAAAATGGAATTCATCAAACCTTGAAATGTAGAAGGTGCATTGGTAAGGCCAAAAGGCATGACCAAAAATTCATAATGACCCTCATGAGTTCTAAATGCTGTTATCAGAATGTCTTCAGTCTTCATTCTGATTTGATGATATCCTGAACGAAGATCCAACTTGGTGAAGTAAATTGATCCATGCAATTCATCCAATAATTCACTAATGATAGGAATGGGAAATTTATCTTTAATAGTGAGTGTTATGAAACCAGCTCACAAAAAGATAGAAAAGATAGTTGAACACCTTAGAATTCAGCCTCTTCGAGGGGGCAACCTCCTTTGCATTACACAAATGAACAATTCTTGGATGATACAAATGACAAAACCTCCTTTATATATAGGAGTCTAAGGAGTCACAATATAACCCAACCGACCTAACAATAATAATATAAAGCCACAAAAATAACAATAGAGGGATTCTATGGGGCACAATAATAAAATATGGGGACAATAGGGGCACAAAAATATTAATAAGGGATACAACTACAATAGTAATGGGGTAATCACTAGTATTATAGGGACCTATCATGCCCCTCTCCTTCAAAAAAAGTGTTGTCCTCAATGCTTGAGTAGTTATAGATGCTCATGTATAAAATTCTCATCCTCCCATGTGGAATCTTCAATGGGTAAGTTCTTCCACTTGATGAGATACTCTGAAATTGATCAATTTCGTAGCTGTCTAGTTCTTGTTTCTATGACTGCTTCCGGTTCCAATATAATTTTTCCTTCCTCGTCAAGTTCTGGCAATATTATTTGAACTGGGAGCTTGTCGCCTATAACCTTCTTTAAACATGAAACAAAAACTGGGTGCAATCGAGAAGCTGCAGGAAGCTCCAATTTGTATGCCATAGTACCAATCTTTTGCAACACCTTGTATGGACCATAATACTTTGGTGATAATTTATTATCCTTCTTAGCTTCTTGAGGGAAATTTGCTTATATGGTTGTAGTCGTAGGAATAACCAATCACCTACATCAAAACTTCTTTCGCTGTGATGTTGATCTACTTGTTGTTTCATTCTATTCTGTGCCAACACAAGGTTATCCCTTAAGAGTTGGAGGACTTGTTGTTGATGTTCGATGTGATGTTCCACTGCCTGAACCTTAGAATTT
>APFE031099442.1:92988-105280 GCA_000404065.3 Pinus taeda
GTCCTCAATGTGCTCCATCATTGAACCCTTTTGTTTGAGATTTATCAATTGGCTAAAAAAAGTGTTGCTTTTTGTATTCTCATAATGTGCTATCATTTCTTCTGTAAAAATTACCCAAGTGACAATTTGTTTAGGAGAGAAAAGTTATCGATACTATACAAAGTGAGTTGGTTCCAAATACAAAGTTGCAATACGTACCTTTTGTGTGTTTTGCACATTATGGAGATCAAAAAATTGCTTCATTTGTAGTATCCATGTTCCGAGATCCTTGCCATCAAACTTCATCATATCAATTTTTGGAACATGGTGGGTCTTCAATCCAATATTAGAGTGTATGAAATCATGATTAACATTTCTTTTGTTCTCATCATGAGTTTCCTTTACTACCCTTTCACCATTAGTAACCATTTCTTGTAACAACTTATTCAAATTTATCTTCAATTCTTCCATCTTTAGCATTCATGCCATTCATCTTAGCGTCCATGCCATTCATCTTATCTTCCATGCTATTCATCTTAGCATCCATGCCATTAATCTTAGCTTCCATGCCATCCATCTTAGCTTCCACGCCATCCATCTTAACTTGCACGCCATTCATATTAGCTTCCACGCCATTCATCTTGGCTTTAGTTACCTTTTGTGAGAGTGAAATTTGTTGTATTTGGTCTTGTAATTTTGATATATCATGTTGCATTTCTTCCTCTTCTTCATGAGTCATGCTAGAGCTTTTAGGTTGCTTACTAGGTGTTTCCATTTTCTTTCTTTGGGGAATTAATTAATGCTAATAATTCTTCACTATTCCCTTTGAATTCCTTCAAACTAAATTTTCAAATCAATCTTATGCAAAAAAAAAAAAAAAAAACTACACACCTTTTTTTGACTTTGTAAGAGCTCGATATTGAATTTGTTGTATCTCTATAACTACGGATCTCGAATATCTAAAATTGCGTCCTGCAGTAGCCCTTTGAGTCCTCTTTCTAACCCCACAAGTCTGATCAAGATTGGATTCTCCAAGGAAGAGTTATGGCAAATCTCCCACGGTGGCCTGATTATAGACTAGTTCAGTAGAGCGAACTTGTACGAAGTGCCATGTGTCACTATTTTAACCTTTCTACCTAAAACTGATATACAGAAAACTATAGTCCGTTCTCTTTCTGAAACTTCTTATGAATTTCAATCTGATTCTCAAAACAAAAGTTATGGCAATTTTCCCTAGGTAACCTATTTAGAATTTAATTCGAGAGTATGCAAAAACCCTAGCTTCCTCAGATAATATATCTGAAAATATAGCGAGACAGGCTCTAAAAATTCGGACCTGACGTTCAAAACGATTTTGGCTCAAATGAGTTTTTTTAGCTTTTGAAACATCGCAGAAAAAAGTTATAGCGAAAATTCCACGATGACCTGTTTGGCACAACGAAACTCTAGAATCCAAAGCTCTGATACCAAATGTTATGAAACCATCTCACAAAAAGATAGAAAAGATAGATCTACACCTTAGAATTCAGCCTCTTCAAGGGGGTAACCTCCTTTACATTACACAAATGAACAATTCTTGGATGATTCAAATGACTAAACCTCCCTTCTATATATAGGAGTCTAAGGGGTCACAATATAATCAAGCCGACATAACAGTAATAACATAAGGGCACAACAATAACAATAGTGGGTTTCTATGGGGCACACTAATAACAATATGGGGATAATAGGGGCACAATAATAACAATAAGGGCTATAGTGCCAATAGTAATGGAGGAATCACTAGTATTATAGGGACCTAACAGTACATAAATGATACATAATTCCAACACGACCTAGGAAGGGTTTCATATAAGAGTGAGATATCCCTAACCCAGGGTCTTCTACACCACTTCAATGGTGAGAATCTACAAGATGTAAATAGATGCGTTGATGTTGAGCATGGTAGAAATTGCATGATTACCAATCAATGAGGTGTACCATTAACAGACGCAAGGGGACCCACCAATAATGAAAATGGACCCCAAGGTACCCACAAGGTACCTAACACAATCCACTAAGTGTGAATGAATGAGAGATGTCAAACACTCATGGACTTGATAGATTATGAGTGAATGATGTAAACCCACTGTTGATTGCGAGGAAGCCTGCCATTGAGGACTCTAATCTCTAAGATACTACTGGTTCCTAGATCAAGCTCCTCGATAATGAGATGAAGTTGACAAGAGAAGATCCATCAAAGGAGAGCCTTGATGTATCCCCCATAAATTAACACATAACATACTGAGAGATGATGTGAATGGATGAAGTTATGATATGAAGTACAACTAACACAAGGATGTATGACAAAAAAAGGTCAACAAGAACTACAGATGACAGACACAGGCTGAGACTTCGACATATAATGAAACAACACAAAAGTGAATAATGAGCTCCACATGATATCGTGCAACAACACAAGAGGCATTGAAGCACACTCCATAGTAACTAGAAGAGTAACCAGCTGGAGGAATAAATAAACTCACATGTATGATACAACTCCTAGGAAAGCTTAAACCCAACTGTAAGGAAATGACTCAAATAGGTGCCATGTTCAAGGATGACGTAACTAACACTACCATGTTTACTAATAACATAAGTAAATGATTCCCCTTCCCCTTTCTCTTTTTAGTCTCCTTCATGGTTTAATGAGCACGAAAGAGAAGTATGCTCAATAGGTTCCTTTTTCGTAAGTTTTATAGCAAGGACGTGAAAGAGATAAAAGTAAGCTTGTTTCCTTCTCACGGTTTAATGAGCTTGAGAATGGAAAAGAGATCACTCACCAAATTTCAATTTAATTAACAAGTAGGAAAAATTGAAAGAACTTGGCATTTTCATATTATTTTTATGAGCATGAAATGATGGGAAAAAGAAGCTCAAGATATTCATAGGTTTAACGAGTCATGAAAAGAAGGCCAAAATGGACACATAATTTTCATATAGATTTAATGAGTATGAAAATATAGCAAAAGGAGCTCAAGATTTTTGTAACAACCCTGGTTAAAAATTCATGTAAAAATATATAAGACCAGAGTCATGGGACATGTATTCCAAGTTGAATGTTGGGAAAAACATCCTAGTGGGTGTTCATTTCGGTTATTATGGCTAAAGGAATTTGGCAAAGGCAATGACAAAGGTTTTGGAAAGGCAAATAGCATTTTTGGCACACTTATTTTTGAAAATAATGGAAATTAGGAGAAAAGGAAGGTGAAAGGTCACATGTTGCATGTGAGGAGGAAAATGAAGGAAAATAATGGAAAATGAAGAAAATAAAGGCCTCATTGATAAAAAGGCTTATAAGAATCAGTTGGAAAGATTTTTCTCAGAGTTTTCTTGGAGCACTCTTGGAGAGTGTGGCATACTTGGATGCTTGGATCAAGAAAGGAAAAGAAGGTAAGAGGAAGGAAGGAGCAAGCAAGGAAGAGAAGGATCAGGCAACTACAACATGATTCTTTGCAGGTTTCTATTTGCATGTGTGATTTCGTTGCTAGATTTGGCATGCGTGGTATTGCATGTGGTTCTTTGCTGTTATGGCATGGGTTTTTACAGGTGTGACAATGTTTTCAGCCTAGCCTTTCCATTTTCGGATAGCCATGGTGTGATGGGGTTCTCATGTTTTGGTTGAGATGGATTGCTGGATGGATTCAACGCTGAGTGAGGTGGATCTCTGAAAGAAAGAAAACATGGCCTAATGATCCCTGAACTGAATCGTGGATTGCAGTAAAGCCACTAGCCTAGTGACTCTTGAAGCAGAATGTGGGTTGCGGTAAAGCCAGGTATTGTGTGCCTCGGTGGGCCTAGGAATCCTTGACTAGTTAATTGAGGGATATACGATAAAGCCTAGGGGTGGTTTCCATTGATTAGGCCTAGGAATCCTTGTCGGTGAATGATGAGATATATGGTAAAGCCTAGAGGGTGTAGTCTCAATTTAGGGCCTAGTGATCTCTAGATCACACTGTGGATTTCGGTAAAGTCTGAGAGACTAGGAGACAAGAAAATTCCTCACAGTGTAGGTGGAGAAATCCGGTGGCATCCATGCTTGTTTGGCCTTGTGATATGGTGGAGATCATGGTAAAGCCTATTATTACATGTTTATTGTGTTGACCTAGTGATCCGATGTGGATTACGGTAAGGCCTGGTTTCTATTAATGCGGGTGAGGTGGTTTAATCTCAGGATTACCTGGTTGGTTATTTTGGTTTAAGTCCCACATTCATGCTTGGAATATGGCATGAGGGTGAATGGCTAAAGGGAGAATTGGGTCAACCATTCTATGGTTTGGTGGAACGTGGTCGTCCCATCTCGGGTTGGCCTTTGCATTCATTAATAAGAGGATATTTCCTTGGTATCTTATGTGTAAATATATTGGTTTATATATGGATTCTATGGCTGATGTATCCTTGATATTTTTGTTGTTATTATGCTGGTTATAAGCATGTATTATGACAATGATGATGTATGGCTATCCTCATGTTTTGATTTGTAAATGAATGAATAATGTATCTATGACCTAATAGATGATAATGCAACTAATGATATAAGGGAACAATGCTTCTTAGTGATTCTCAGATAAGTATGAGATCCCTATGCTCAAATATGTTGTTTAAACTTGTAGATAACAGATTTGTGACATGTTTGACAAAATGTCTATCATGGCTAGTAGGAGTCCAGTCAAGTCCTTATTCAAGCAAATGCATTTGTATCATTATTCAATTGTTATCTTTCAGTTCTAAAAGTGTTAATGAGTTCTAGGCAGTGACCTGGGCTATGGGCCTGAAAAAGTGGCACCAATCCCATAGACACAGACTCAGTTTTGAGGAGAAAAGTCCTTGGACACATGCTGTGGGAGTGTCTAGAGCCTCTTGGATGCATGCATGCCCATATCAAGGGAGCGTTTGAGGGTTTGATGGTCTAAAACTTCAGTTGGTCTCAGGGCTGGTTACCATAGTGGTTGGGATGGCTACTGGGAGTTTTGTTGCTAATGTGGAAGGTCTTTGTGGTGTGTTTCCATTGATTCCGCTTCCTTAAGGTCACCTAGGAGTATGAATCCCCTTATAGTGACCTCTCATCGCATATTTAACCTGGTTGGTTGGTTAATTGGGTAGATGTGGGATGTGGGTGTTATAGAGTGGTATCAGAGCATGTTTCACCCCTTGGACTGGATGGGCAGAATGTGTTTATCCTTCATGCATGTTAGTGGTATATGTGTTATTTATGTAGGTTTTATATGTGCTTGTTATGTATGCATGGTGGTGGTCAAGGTTGCAGTTGTGTTGCCATGTAGGAGTTGATGATGTTGTTCTTGGGATGCGTTTGTCATGAATGCATGTCAGTTGTATATGCATTTGTTATGCATGTCAGTGTCTATATGTTGTTATGCATGAATTATTATGGGCACGGTTGTCTTGCATGAGGTTGTTGTAGGAATTTCAGGTCATCATGATGATATTGTCATGTTATGATGCTAATGTGCTGGCTGAGATAGAGCAGGAGATGCAGATCATTAAAGTGAAGTTACTACATTGGACCTTAAGGCAAGAACATGTTGTCATACAGTTTTGTATGTTGGGCATGCAGGTATGCAGGTTACGGATTGTTATATGCATTATGGTTATGTGTATGCCTTTCATTCTATTGATGTTATGGTTGCATACATGATAGAAGCTAGTTGATTAGTGTAGTCATATGCACATTTTCGGATAGTCATGAATGATAGTAACCTGTGGTTGTATGCATTGCTATTGTTGTTTTATGTTATATAAATTGATGATTATGTTATATGTTGTTGATGAGTGTGTTATAGGAGATGAGCCTCATAAATGGGTAATTATATGGGCTCATTTTACCTCCTAACCTAGTCAAATTAACCATTCTCTTAGCTTATTGTATGATTTTCTAATTATATTTATGCTTATAGAGTGAGTTGAGTTAGTTATGATGCCATGTGGTCTAATATGTGTTTAATGCAGATTATTGATGAATTTTGTGGTCAAAGTCAAGGATCTAGTGGACAAATGGCAGTAATAACTCGAAGTGGACAAAGGAGAGGACTTA
Source organism: Pinus taeda (assembly GCA_000404065.3). NCBI lineage: Eukaryota > Viridiplantae > Streptophyta > Pinopsida > Pinales > Pinaceae > Pinus > Pinus taeda. Next base: position 99,059 of record APFE031099442.1, read on the forward strand.
GGAGGGAGTCCCCTTCATTTATTAGTCCTCACTTCGAATTCCCCTTCATTCATCTCGGAGTACAAGCAACCAAGTCATGCATTAGCAGGTCACCAAGCAAGTGGAGGATAATTGATGACTATCTCGAGTTTTGAGAGCCAAGCCTCCCTAATTTTAAGGGAGCTGTTGGTAGCTTCATTCGTATAAGTAGAGAGGCCTAGGGCCTCACTAGGGTCGGATTTTTCTTGTACTTTTGCTTATGTAAACTTTGCTCAACTTTGAGCTTATTATTTTGACAATTCCATGTATTCTTCTTATTGTTTTGGAAATAAAGATGGAATCCTTTTTGAGTTAGTAGTGAGTTACCTCAGAGGGTTGAAGCTCTTGGGTTAGGGCCCAATCCAAGTAGCCAAGCTCCTCTTTACTTGTATTTTTATGTTTTATTTCAGTTTGTAGATTAGGTTGCTGTTAGATGAATTTCTTTTGGTCAAGAATAGGTTGCTTTTGATGATTCAATAGTTTGCTTCCATTTGTGCTTTCTATAGCAGGTTAAGCAGTGATAAAGAAAAGATCCAAAAGGCTAGCAATAGTGCCTTGGCCTCTCTTCCTCACTCTGGGACCATGATTTGAGGCAAAGACCCTCTTGCTGCCCCAAAAACACAAATTTTCCTCATTCATAGGACTTCTAGTGTTCATAGCTTTTTAGTTGGTTAATAGTCTAGTTTGCTTTGCTTTAGAACTTCTCCATCATGCTCACTTCTTTATTTACAATAGTATTCTTTCATGATTTCCTTTATTTCAGCAGTTATCAACATTTCCTTTCATAGATCACAGTTTAGATTAGTTTGATGCAAAACTTTGTTTTTCTAGAAGCACTTATTTCATTGCTTGCTTAATCTCATTGGTTGACTGTCAGTTATTTATGCAGTAGAAATGTTCTAGCAGTAGGCTAGCCTATTAGCCATCCCATCCTCCATCTGATCCATGCCCTACAGGTCGCTCAAGTCTCCCCTTAATTTTGCCTTAGTTTCCTGCATTCTCCATAGAATTTCTTCCTCTCTCCTTGAGCAGACCTGATCATCTTTCTCTCTCCTAATGATTCTTGGTAGACCCTAGGTGCCCTAACACTTCATTCCAACATTCATTCACCTTTTCCACCCACTCTCACACCCTCAAAACAACCAAAACTTCTCTCGGCCTCCTCCTGTAGGCCTCCTGTAGAACATTGTTTTTCCTCCTATAGAGTTCCTATGTCCTCCTGTAGATTTTCCTGTAGGCTTTCTTTTGAAGGCCAAGTGTGGGAAAAGCCTCCAGAAGGCCACCTGAGACCTCCTAGGACCCAACCACACCATCCTACATCCTCTCAAGTCCCAAAACCACCTTTCAACACCACCTATTCGCTGCCACCTTCATAAACAATAAATCACATGCATGTCAAATTCACATAAAAATACATAAAAATCCAAAAACATGTTTTTTGCTCATTTACTTCCAGAAATAGCTTAGTTAGATGTTATTTGTTTCCTTGAGTAGGTAATGGAATTCTTTTCATGGTTTTCATAGTGCTTTATGCAAAAGTAGAATTCACTGGTTAATTAGGATTTACTTGGTTTGCTTTACATTTCAGTCTTTCTCTTTTTTGCAGTTAGAATAGTATCTGCAGAGTAGTCTTTCTCTCCTTTCATCACATATAGAGCTTCTTCTAGAATCCATAGAAGTTGGCTTGAGCTCCTAATGATCTTGCACCGCCTGACTAAGTGACAACTTGCAGTAAGAACTAGTACTTATGCATACAACACTGTTGCTTCCAAGTTGGTTACGAACTACCGGGTTGATAAGAGTAAATTAGGTAGCCTAGGAGTTGCAGCATTATTCTTGCAATACTAGCGCTCACCATACGTTTTGGTGCAGTTTCCAGGGAAGCGTTAGAGTATTATGTGATTACTGCTTTCTTCTATTTTCTATTGCAAACATTCTGCTAATAGTTTATTTAAGCGAAAGTAGACCAGTCCTTTCTTTTCCTTCCAGTTTTGCATTTCTTTGCTTTCCTTTTTAATTCTGCAAATTTCATTACAACAAGAGTGGACTAGTCATTCTTTTCCTTCCAATTCTGCATTTCTTTGCCTTCCTTTTCAATTCTGCAAATTTCCTTTCAACAAGTTTATTTCAGCTAGTTGAAATTTGTTTTATTCAATAAATGTCAGTTTTGTAGGTACTATCAGTGTGGGGAAAAAGAAACAAAAAACCAACCAAAAAGATTTCCTTTCATGCCTCATAGGAATAGAGATAACTCAGGAAAATTCTTGCCCAACACCACCACTGCTTCACACAACCAACCTTCTCTCTTCTTCGGTGGTTGCGATCAAGAAGAACCCTTAGAGGAACAACCAGACATATTTGAAGAACCTATAGGGGAAGAAGAAGAAGAAAACATTCATTTGGAGCCAATGGCTGAACACAAAAATGCTAGGGGGAATGGAGAGAGAATAAAGGGTACCTTTCCCATTCGGGAGACCAATGGGGACACCAAAATGAAGAATATAAGCCCTTCTGCCCTACCTCATTTCCATGGTCTCACTACAGAAGATCCTGACACCTTTTTGTTTGAGTTTTCTGTTATCTGTCGAACCTATGACTATGTAGAAGATGAGCAAAAGTTGAAACTGTTTCCTTCTACTCTCAAGGATGCAGCCTTGCACTGGTTCATGGGATTACCTGGCAATAGCATCACAACTTGGGCTCAGATGTAGCAAGCCTTTAACAACAAGTATCAAGACTATTGTAGGTCAAAAGATACTAAAGAAGAAATTTTTCAAATGACCATAGGAAGTGATGAGTACCTAGAGGACTATGAAGAGAGGTTCCAGCTCAGTTATAAAAGGTTCGGGTGTACACTTGACCTTGAGTCTCTGAAGCTGGTCCTGCTCAGGGGAATTCGGGAAGATCTTTTAGACACCTTCCATCTACTGGCCAGGGGAGACATCTACCAACTGTCCTATGAGGACATAAATACTATTTTTAGAAACCATTCTAGAGTAGCTAGAAAGAAAGGTAGGGGGAGTCAACCCATAGCCAGTACCTCTTCCTCTAGGTCATCCATTAAAGAAGAAATTGGAAACATGCTGGAAGACTTCAAGAGTGAGATGCTGTAGACTCTTTCCATGCAAATGGATACCTTACATATCAAAAGGAAACAAGAGGAAGTAGAGAGGGCTTTGGCCATTTTTTTCCCTAAATGCACCAGGAGGCATCCTAGGAATGAATGCCCATTGAACACTATAGAAGTTTGTTCAGTTTGTGAAGAAAATCATTCTACAGACAAGTGCCCTTCCTTACCTGGACTTAAAGTTGTGTATCAAGGGGCTGAGGGAGTCACTGAAAAACTCTATTACATAAACTAAAGGAGGTCGCATGGACCTAGACCATACCAGGATGGGATGCAAGGGACATCTCAGGCATACTACAACCCCAACCAAGTCACTTCCATACCTTCTTGGGGTGGTCCACACCTCCTCCTTGGTCCTCCACATGTCCATTATCATTCTCAACCAACCACCCATTCATTCCAATCCTATGCTCAGTCACAGCCTCAGTGGAATGCATCTCATTAGGGGTGGAGGCCCCAATACAACTCTCCTCCCACTCTTTTACCTCCACCGCCTGCCCAACCACAACTGTTACCTCTTGCTCCACCAAAGCAACCCCAAATGCCTACCCAACCAAATCCGAACCTGAACAACAGATAGGCTTAGCAAGTGTATGGTGGGGAACCATCATGCCCAACTTATGCTATGGAGATTCAGGAAATTAACTTGCAATCTGGGAAAGTTCTTCCAGATAGCCAGCCTCCACCCAGGGAGGTTGAGGAAGATAAAGAAGAAAGCGAACCTAAAGCAAATCCACCCTTTCCTGAGAGACTATCCGTAACAGTCCAGCCTACTCTAGAAGAAACTGAACTCATGGGAGAATTGAAACATTTATGTGTGAAGATACCACTTCTCCAAGCCATAAAAGATGTGCATATCTACAATAGTTTGATCAAAGAGAAGTGCTTTAGGCATCCAGGAAGGTGCAAGAGGGATTCCCCAACCATCAATGTCATAGGGCAACTGTCCGATCTGATGTTGGGGCAGGTAATCTACCCAAAATATCTAGACCCTGGAAGCCTAGTAGTTGATGTCCACATCAATGGCACCATGATCCCGCACAGCTTGATTGATCTCGGAGCTGCCATTAATGTGATGAAAAAGGACACAATGCTCAAACTCAACCTCCAGGGCTCCTTGAGAAAGACCACAACTGTGCTACAACTTGCAGACTGCTCCACAGTGACCCCTGAGGGGATTGTGGAAGATGTGATGGTCTCCATTGATTCTTGGGAGTACCCTGCTGATTTCGTAGTTCTCCAGTCGAAAGCAAAGCTCACTGGGTATCCTCTCATTCTGGGAAGACCCTAGTTGGCTACTACCGATGCCTACATCAGCTGTTGAGTTGGGAACATGACCATAAAGAATAGGCATATGTCCAAGCAGTTAATCCTATATCCTCCTACCCAACCCTTGCTAGAACATGATCTACCTCTCTGGTTGGAGGAGGAAGATGAGGATGAAGTCTATTCTGCATTGCTTTGTGCATTAAAAATCGCCATGGGGGGAAAACCGCAAGATGATGATGATATGATTGAAAATATGATTCAGAATCCACCCCCCAGTGTATCACCATTAGAGGACATAGTAAGAGAAACCCAAAACAACCCCTCAACTGATCTCTGTGCGGCCGACTCCACTCCTCTCTGTGTTAAGAATATAGAGTTCGGCCCAGAAAGAACCTTGAAAATCAATCTATCCCTATCCACTTCCCAGGAGAAGGAACTTTGTAGCTTGCTGAGAAAACACCTAGATGCCTTCTCCTGGAGTTATAAGGAGATGAAGGGAGTGAACCCTTCAGTATGTACTCATCATATTTACATCAAGGAGGATTGCAAGCCAGTCAGGCAGCCTCAAAGGAGGATGAATCCAACACTTAAAGATATTGTTAAGGAAGAACTACAGAAATTGCTTGATGTAGGATTCATCTATCCCATCTCTGACAGTAAATGGGTCTCTCCTTTGGTGCTAGTGCCAAAGAAAAATGGTAAGTGGAGAATCTGTGTCGACTATCAGGAATTGAACAAAGCCACTAAAAATGACCATTTTCCTTTACCTTTCATAGATCAAGTGTTAGACAGTTTGGCAGGAAAAAAAGTTTTTCTCTTTCCTAGACGGGTTTAGCAGGTACAATATGATTCAAATCAACCCAGAAGACCAAGATAAGACCACTTTTACTTGTCCTTGGGGTACCTTTGCATACCGAGTCCTTCCTTTTGTTTTGTGTAATGCTCCAGCCAGTTTCCAAAGAGCGGTATTGAGTATATTTTCTGAATTAGTTCAGGATGTAGTAGAGATATACATGGATGATTTTACTCCTTATGGCTCTGACTTTCAGGAAGCTTTATCTAACCTAGGAAAAGTTCTAGACAAGTGTATTGAGGTGAACCTGTCCCTCAGTCCAGAAAAATGTGAATTTTTGATGACTGAAGGGACTGTGATAGGTCATGCAATATCTCAACAAGGACTGAAGGTGGACCCCAACAAAATTGCCATCATCCAAAGGGTCCCACCTCCTCAAAAGGTGAGAGATGTCAGAAGTTTCCTAGGTTTAGTTGGGTATTACTGGATATTCATTAAAGATTTCATCAAGCTAGCCTCTCCTTTGTTTGGCCTTTTAGGTAAAGATGTCGAGTTTATATGGTCGAAAAACTATCAAGAAGCCCTAGATATCTTGAAAAGAAAGCTCGTGACTGCCCCAATTCTGAGAGGCCCAAAATGGGCCCTACCTTTCCACATTCACACAGATGCCTTGAAAAAAGCAATAGGATCAACCTTGGGACAAATTAATGAAAAGTTACCTTATGCCATATACTTTATAAGAAAAAACTTGTCAAAGGCAGAGTTAAACTATACGGTGACCGAGAAGGAACTCCTAGCTGTCGTGCATTCCTTAAACAAATTTAGACATTATATCACAGGATAACCGGGGGGTTAAAGCCCCCACTTCGTTGCGCCGATTGCGTAGCAGGGGGTTTGAGGGGGGCGGGTAGCCCCCCGAGAATTTTTTTTTAGACCCTATATTAGGTTGGGCGAACCTACCTATGGTTTTCAGTCCATGGTTTTGGACGCGATGGTTTTCGGTCCATGGTATTGG
>APFE031099448.1:0-12777 GCA_000404065.3 Pinus taeda
TAGAGATCTAGGCAGAGAGGATTACCAAACCAATCGCAAAACTGCATAATACTTTTTACGGTACGGCAGTCAATCTTCCTGAATGCTGTGTTCAGTGCATTGCGATCGATAGGGCAGCAGACACAACTTCCTAAGGATAAAGGAGGCAGCCTATTGTGGTCTCCCAATATATACTCGACGGTACGTGGGAACACAAGTCCGTACTGGCACTTTCCGTCTCAGAGTGGAGGAATCACCCAACCAACACTGAAAACAACAGTTACCAGACTTTACGACGCCGGAATACGTCTTTAGCTTAGACCTCTAAATGTTGTGTGTTAAGTTCCAAAGCGTTGTTAGATTCATTGAATTTATTTTAAGTTGATCTTGCTTAACAATTTTCCTTTCAGGTTCACAACGTAATGTGTATATAATTCCTAAAATGCAGTCTAAGATGATAAACAAACGTTTAATATTCTTTCAGCAATGAAAATCCTAGCTGCTAAAGGGAAGAAAGTTAAGAATCTTTTCTTCACAGAGCACACGCTAAATGCACAGTCCTAAATCAAGCCAAGCAATCAAAATGCAAATGCACATGCATGTATTTGTTTTCAGCCTTCTTAATGTGAATGATGTTAAGAAAGCTATGTGCAAATCTGAATTACTTTAAAGCGACAGTCTCAACAAATTTCTTTTTTCAAAAATGAAGTAGAAAGCAAGAGAGACACTTGCGATTTTGGAAATGAAAATTGCTTTTCGACACTTAAAAATACTAAATTCAATCCTATGCAATGTAATGTATAATAGACTATCAATAACAATGGATTGCTTTCCAAAACTGAAACGACGCTACAACACTTTCAGATTAGAGACGACAGTTCGACTATGCTACTTTTTTGCAAAAGAGAACTGAAAATGGCGCACAATACATAAAAAACATTTACAGTGCTTTGCACTAAGGAGGCAGAATAATGCAAGAGAAAGGGGTTTTCACAGAAGTACACAGACTACAAACAGCAAAACTCCTGAATAGGACTGAAAACAGTGAGAAAAAACCACAGTTTGAGGGTAAAGTTAACCCTCCCTGACCATCGCACCTGTTACACAATGAAACCAGTATGCAGCACACCTACTGCACTTGAGAAGTGCGATGCATACAGACTGCCTTGAAGGCAGGTTGTGATGGTACCATTGTGAGACTTCAAATAGGTTTTCACTCACAGTTTGCAATCTAGTTCAGGTGTTTAGGTCGAGTAAGTAAAGATCAGTGTATGTAAAACACAGGGGTGATCTAAAGAGGTTACTAGAGCCACCACTTAGGGCAATTAGATTGCTTGCAGATTATTTAATTCATAAACTAAACCTAGAGATAGACTGAAGCATCATTGATCTACTTTGCATTTATATAACAAATGCAGTTCGAAGGCTAGTTGGCTTGACTTCAGGCTCCATCTGTAAGTTTATAAAAGAAAAAAGGATAGATAAGCTAACAAGTAATCTAGTCGATCCCCAGTGGAGTCGTCATTTTGTTACTGGGAATAGTGTCCACTCGGATGCTGCTATTCCCACTAAGATGGGTGGCTATCTTAGAAACAAACAAGTAAAGTCTACTATTGTTTTCTTTTATATAAATATACAAGAGGAGAACCAAGAAGACCAACCTGAGTTTTGCGCTTGATTTCCCCTCCTTCTTGATAGAGCTTCGCTGCTTCTTCTTCGTTTTCCCAGCTTCAAAGGGAACCTGTGGAATCACAGCAACATACTACTATCGAAGAAACAAGGATCTATATCTATAAATAACACAGGATCAGATATATGTTAACCATCTAAATGCATATATAAACAAGTACACAAGAATATGGAAGAAAAAAAGAATAGCTTTATTAAGATGAAAAGTAGCAAGAGGATTACAACCATGTGCTCTGACCCAGCATCATCCTCCAACTAGGAAGCCCTTCTTCACCTCAAGCAAAGCTTAGATCACCCAACACTATGAATGTACACCAAAAACCAAACAACACTTCTCTATAAGATACAAAATTCCAGCCTCTGGATCTCTGTTATGAGGGATCCATATATAGATGATTACAGAGAGGTGAGTCATCTTCTGGGATCTTGATTAGTGTCCTCTCTCTGATAGTTCCTGCTTCCACTTGGAGAATGATGATCTCTTACTCATCCCTGGTCGAAAATAGAGAGGCAAGTGTTAGAGGGGAAGCTTCTGGAAGATTCCATGATCTTCCACCTCGCATTTTTGTCCCTGTCATTTGTCCATTCCTAACCATCGCACCCTACAGAGGATAAAATCAGTATGCATCGCACCTTGTACATTGGGAAGGTGACATGCATCGCACCCTCTGCATTGAGCTTTCAGTATGGTCCAGTTTTGACCATTTATGAGCTGTTTTCAGTGGAGAACTTCTGGGAGATGATGTAATCAGTTGACCTTGTTCCTTTAGGCAGTGAAGCAACACTTTTAGGGACTTAGAAGCCCTCAGTTTATGGACATTTATGATTGGGGTTGAAGTGCCCAAAAATGTCTATAACAGTTGTTGCCCCAGATTTGGTGCCATTTTTTCTTCCTGGGAAGATCATTATGCCCCATTAAAATAGTGTAAGATTTGTTTATGGAAAATATTCCTTCTTGCCTATCCTCCCATATAAACTTGTTTGGTCCCTCTATGATGATGATTTTCCTATTTTGAAGCTCAGGGATGAGCTCTGGCCACCTTTCATGATCTTGAAGGTAGGTCCAATCCTTTGTTGTTTTTATTCCCTCCTTTTCCCACTAGGTTATATGTGTTTCCAATAGCCTTTTACCATTTCCATGTTACAACTTCACTTTAAATATGTTATCCCTACTACTCTCTCTATATTGTCTAGTCTCAAAAGTTGCTACCATGAATCCTTATAAAAAATTACTGTGGTCCCATCTCTGATCTCCCAAAAATTGTGTTGTTGAATTTATTTATTTATTTATTTATTTTTTAATCTTTGGCTAGATTCCAAATAGATGATCCCATGGGAATTCTTGTCCATGTAGTCTATGTTGTTGGGTGGAAAAGGGGATATATGTACAATTCCATACCTAACACCATAGTTCAACGTCATCTTGCAACCATATCCACTAAATATTTACTCCCATTACTTTATTGAATTGTTCAAGGTCCCTTATAGCAAGACCTCTTGCCCCTTTAGGGAGGCAGATTTTGTCCAAGGATACTAATGACCATTCTTTCTCATTTTTTATGCCACCCTATAGGAATCATCAATATAATTTGAATATTTTTTAGCACATTTTTGGGAGCTACCAATACTAATAAGCAGTAGATTAGAAGCGCCAGCAACACTAATTTCAAAAGAACTAATCAATCCACTAAGTTCAACAATTAAATTGTCCAATTATCCAATTTTGAGGACATTAGTTGAATAAGGTCATTTCACTAGTTGGATCTGAGAGATTTGTTGACTAATGGGACTCCAAGTACTTTATCGACATCTTGCTTCTATTTATTCCTAACAGAAAGACTAGATGAGCTTGCACTGCCATGTTAATGTTAAAAAAATAGACTTGTAATTTGATTAAAATGATATCCATACCTAAGGCTTTCATGAATTCATGTAGAACTTATCTAATGGTGTTTTATGCTCACACTGAAGAGATACCCATGAGCATAGTTTCATCCACAGATCATCTCCAAAGAGGAGGATGCCTTTAATTTTACCATTGGTTGTAGCTTCTTTTAACAAGCATATATGGTGTTCTGTTGCTAATATGAAGAGAAAGGGAAATAGCATATCCCCTTACATGATGTCTCTCTAAGACTTAACAAGATGGGTTGGCAAACCATTAAGCAGAATGAAAAATAGAGTAGTGACAATTAACACTCCAATCCATTATATCTAGTCCTCCAAAAATCCAAAGGCTCTTAAGACAACAAATAGATAGGAAGAACTTAGCTTGTCAAATGCTTTGGAAAGATCCAACTTGATGAGCACCCTTTATTTTTTCTTAGACTTGAGATATCAAATGACATTATGAGCCATTATGGGTCTATCAATAATTTTTCAACGCTCAACATGAACTTTATGAGCACCCTTTCTTTTTTCTTAGACTTGAGAGATCAAATGACATTATAGCCATTATGGTTCCTTCAATAATTTTTCAACCCTCAACATGACCCATTTGTTTTGGAGATATTGAGAGATCATAAGGGGCTTCAACCTATTTCCCATGATCTTGGAGAGAATTTTATAGATTACATTACATAATGCAATTACGCAGAAGTTTTCAGCCAACCTAGCATGCTCAATCTTGGGGGACAAGGTAATTAGTACCACATTTAGAGGTGGATGAAGTGATATATATCTCTAAGATTCTTCAATAAATTTGTGAATCTCTATGCCTAAAGAGAGTTAAGATACTTGGAAGAAAACCTTGGTGAAACCATCTGGGCTCAAGGCCTTTTTATTAGACATAGATTTTACTTATTTTTTAACCTCCTCGAAAGTGATTTATCTCATTAGTGCCTAATTTTGTTCTTGATTGACTAGGGAAGGAATATTTTCCATGAGTTTTCTAATATTTTGTGATCTATTGAAATAAGGCTCAGTAAGAAGGTATTTATAGTAACTGTTTAGGTGGTAATCTAACTCTCCATGACCTAACAATTTATTTCCTTCCGCATTTGATAATGAGAAGATTTGATTGTGATGCATGTGCTTTATCATGGACTTGTGAAAGAATTTTATATTTTGTTCCCCTGGCCTGAGGCCATGTTATGCAATATTTTTGCTTCTAAAGAATTTCCTCTTGCTTTCTTTTGTCTTCAAGATTTGTCATAGTTTCACCTTCCTAACATGCCAAATCTCCTGTTATTCCTTGTAATATAATTATTTGTTATATTTCTTGCATATATGCCTCAAGCATATGCTTTTCCTCAAATATATTTCCAAATTCTTCCATGTTCCAGGTTTTGAGCCTGGTCTTAATATTTTTGAGATTCAATTGAGTGTTTGCATCCTCATTTCCCCTTGTATTTCATTCTTCCGACCAGCCCTCAACCTTGACAAGAATGGTAGCATCCTAGAGACAAAAGTCCTCAAACATAAACAGTCATTCATGAGGGGTCACTTTGAAATCAATTTTAAGACTAATTGGCCAATGGTCTGATCTATTACAAGGAAGAATAGATGCTTCCACAAAGATATATTTTTTGAGAAGCTTCTCATAAATAAAAAACCTATCTAGCTTAGACATGATTTTATGCTTACCTCCTCTCTTGTTATTCTAGGTATGGATGACATTGAGGGCATTGATGTCTACAAATATTAGAAATATAGTGGTTTCTTTAAGCATTAGATATGCCTTGTCTAGTCTTCTTATGTCCCGCCTCTTATCTTGTAATTAATTTATCATGTTGAAATCCCCTCCTATGATCCATATATATACTTGGATGATGGCTCTTATTGATCTAAGGCCTTACAAAAAGCATTATTTCTCTTCAATGGGTGGTCCGTACACAACAGTTAGCATCCCCCTCTCATTCAAACTAGATATTGAAAATGGCCAGATAGAGTGCCTCGTATTGCAAACCATTTAGAGAATAATACCTCCTAAGGGTTCCATAAAAATAAAAGCACTTCAATTGTGCTGAGAGCGTACAAGGCGATTACTGTTAGATAAGGATTACACTTGGGGGGGGTGAATTAGTGTAATGGAAAATTTTTGTCAACTTAAATGATTTTAGTAATCAATCAAAACTATAAACATAATCATGCATCATCAAACAAAAACATCACATCATCGTAAGAGAACATTAGATATACGTGGAAATCCTTGTGATATAAAAACGCAAATCTTTTTATCTACTTTAACTTGTTTATTACATCAATTCACAAGCACCAACCTATTGGAGGCACTTGTCGGAAAATGTAACTAGTTTTGTCTTCATAATTGTTATTGTACTCATCATTATGTATATATTATGTTACAATAAAAATAAGAAATAAAAATAGTATTTTAAGCATGGGTTTCATGCTCCATTTTGTTGGTCAACTAGGTCAAGCATGATCTTCATGCTTCTAGGGTTTGTTAAGTCAAAAACTATTTTGATTGATTCAGGACCATATTGGGAAAGTTGTAACATGTAAAAGATATTATTTTGAATCTAGAAAGCCAATGTGAGCCTCAAAGCACAAGTTGGCCCTATCAGTGACAATTCGGCCTAGAAGAGGCTATTAGACCTCCTCAAATTTGTATATATAAGAGAAGCTTCGACCTCCTTAGAACATAATTCGATCTACAACAAGAAGAACTTGATTTGAAGCAAGAAAGACATAACAAAAAGAGAAAATTCAAAGAAGGAAGAAAGTCAAAGGATAAAATAAGAACTCATTTTTGGACCTATTTTCTATCACATGTGCGAAGGAATGAGGACTTACATAGTTGTTGCAGGGCCGAAGATTCGAGGCCAAGATTGAAGACTTTGAAGGAGGGTCGAAATATTGTTTTTGGCTTAGTTTAACTCTTGTTGACTTTGGAGACTTTGACTAGTTTGAAGAAGGATATTTTGGAGAGATTACTCTTGAAATTAATCTAGGGTTTATGTAGTCTAGAAGTTGAAATTACAGATCTGAAATAGAAGGCTGAAATTTCTGAAGTGAAGCATATTTGAAGAGATTTGACCTTAGTTGACTTAGTCAAACTTTGACTTGTTTGGGATTGACTCTTAGAGGGATAGCTTAGAGCTTGGTGGAGGTCTTGAATTTGGTCTTAGGGCCTTGGTTTTTCTCATTTGATCAAATTCTATAATAAGAGAAGATATTCTTTTTTGGTTTCCCCTTCGAGGGGTTTTTCCCTTGCTTGGAGCCTACTTCTTGTGTCTATTGTCTTTATTGTTTTTTCTCTTGATAATTGTTTGATGAAAAGAATATAGCTAAGAACATAAGAAGATAACATGATTTCGCAAGTTATTATCAAGGAAAAGGAGAATTTGTTCTAATAGCTTCCCTACTACATTCTCCAACAACACCAACCCCCAAAATAAATTTGCAAGCACCAACTTTTTGCAAGCTATAACTCGATTAAGACTCCAACCTTAAAAATATGCAAGCACATACTTTCAATAGGTTTCAACCTGATTGAGGAACCAATATTGTTGATATGCAAGAATCGAATTGCAATATGATTCAACTTGATTGAGGCACCAACCTCGATGATATGAAAGCATCGACCCTCAATAGGATTCAACTTGATTGAGGCACCAACCTAGATGATATGCAAGAACCAACTTGTAGTAGGATTCAACCTGATTGAGGCACTAGCCTTGATGATGGCACCCACCTCCTTCTTCACATTGTTGTGAACCACTTTTCACTATCTTTCAAATTGAAACCACAAGATCTTCACAAAACACTACTTTCATATATGCTCATTGCATCAACTAGTTATTCTAACATCAGCATTAGCTCATCTTTCATATCTTGCATCAACATTCAACCTACTAGTATGGTTCAAAATTTTTTGAAACAAATTCTTGATTCAAAATATGCCCTTATGTATTTTCATGTCCCTTTTATAATCACAATACAATACAATCCTTTTCCCCCTTTTTAAAAAATCAAATTACCCTCAAATTAACCCACAAAACATTATAAAAATTAAATGTTCTATATGTTATCACTCCTCCTGATCTCCAAGGTCGAGAAAGAGTCTAACTGAGGTAACCACAGACAAATCCTTTAACTTGGTAGCTAGCCCTACCAAGACAGAGAGGGCTCTCTCCAAAGGATCACAACCAAGAGGGTTGGATAGATTAGGGTTTTAGGCTAGATGTAAAGTGCAAAGGGTTGTTTGATTTGATTTTGGTTGGGGTTGTTGGAAGAGGATTAGGTCAAAAAGACTAGGTTAGGGCAAATGAGGGTTTGATTGCAGACATCTGATGGAGCAAGGTAGGTAGGCACTCAAACACTTTAAGGTTATGAAGTGAGATGGATAAGACTGGTGAGGTGCTAGAAAGAGCAAGACAAACATGCATTCTTTCTAAACTGAAGAAACTAGACAAACTAAGTAGCTTTTCCCAAAACAGAGCATATAAAATGTATTCTCCTCATCAACTTGAAAATCAACATATCATAGAAGTGAAGGGAAAAATGGGAGTACAAAACATTAAAACATATGCAACATAAGAAGAAACTAAGTCAAAATTTCATACCACAGGTATTCCACCAAAATAGCTGCAACTCATTATTAAATTCTGCCAAGTACTGATTACAATAGTGCATCTGATCAATAGCCAAACATCGAACTGATTCCAACCCTTTCTTACTGTTGTGCTATACAACAACCCCCCATTTCAATTTTTATAATTAAAAGTCTTAAAATGCTAAATAAGAAATGGGTCCCCCTTTAGAATATAAATAAAAGCAATAAAACCTTTAAGTAAAATATATTTTCCATAAAAGTCATATAAAAGTCGCTTTATGAGTATTTAGGACCGCTCATCGCAAATCGCAATTATTTAAAACTCATGAACATCCATTTGGAAAAGTGTGATGCGATCAAAGTCATAACAAAACCCTCATCGCGAAGTTTTTATCAAAGTAAGCCATTTATAAGAAATACAATGTGATATAACTATCACATCTCGTGCATCATTAATCTCAAGGAATGACTTATAACGTTTCACTGAAACCTTGTGATGCAATAAGACTATTGCAATTGCATATCACTTTCGTAGGTAAGCATCCAAAATACTTCATTAAAAAATTGCGATGTGATATAAATATCGGATATCACGCTCTCAATAAAAGCGAGTAATAAATACTATGAATACATGCGGTATAGGGATAAAGCAATTATAAAGAAAAAGTGTGATTTGCCAAGTTTGAAACCCGTTGTCTCCCCATGCCAGCTCAACACTCATCAAATTCACAACAATGCAAAGAAACCTTTTTGAGTGTGGTACTGGTAACTCCCTATTTGTGATATGCGATGGTTCTATAAATATTAAAATAATAGAATCGCCAATCGCAAATCGCAAGAGTCACGAAACATGTTCTAAAAAGGACCATTACGAAACCTACAATGCGACATGTATTACTTGAGCATTAAAGTTTCATGTTATGAGATTACGGTAAAAGAATTACGGGGTAGTTATGGTTAAGTCCTTTAAGGATTTCATCCATGGTAGCTATGTACAATATAAGATCTTTTGCATCTAATATGCATAACTGCTTGTAGTCTGTAATTTGTGTATTATCTCCTCTCAAGTTTTTCAACTATTACACTCCTCTTTCTTAGTTTGTAGTGCTGATCTAGAATCACACGGCTGGTCAAGATGTCTAAGAAATCACGAAAGGCAAATGCCCCCATTACAGTGGAAGAAGGACCAGCAAAATTTGTGTTACTTACAGATACTATTTGTTAAGGCCTTGGTAAAATCTTGTGGGAAGGCATATATTCTTTACTTGAAGCAGAAAATCCAATGGAGATAGAAGAAGAAGCAGCAGTTGATGGAACTAATCAAACAGAAAGCATGCTCAGTGATTTGGCCAGCTCCTTCCTCCATAGAATAGTAGCCCGAGCAAAAGTTTTTAATATATAATGATCTAGTGGGATGGGTAATCGAAAGTATTAATATAACAGACATAGATTTCTTCACAGCTGATTGGAGGATGTTCGCGACATTCAAACCTGAAGATGTCAGGAGAATGTATCACTTGCCGGATCCCTAGTGACACTACAACAAATCATTCTTGTAAGATTTCGCTAAGGAGAATGACATAGAGTCAGACCCTATCAAACAATGGAGACATTTTCCTAACAAGCATAAACATAATCCTATGGTATGTACTTTGTGGACTCCTTAGCATCTCCATATTGTTATGTTGCTGCTATGGTATGTAGGCTCTTTGGAAGCCCTGATTCTGCTAGATTTCCTATAGAAATGGTTCCATTAATAGAAGCAACAATGAACTCCTTTATTATTGATTGGGCAATCATTCTATCAGATAAAATGGCTAGTCAAATACTAGATTATATAAGGAACAAATTTGTCACCACCAGAGTTATGCCCCCATTCTATATGAGTGCTTAAATAATGGACACAATCTGTTTTAATTCTGACTTTCCCATCCTAGGTTGGAAATGGATAGTTTAGGATCCACCCCCATCCATATTTATCATAAGTAGTTATGGAAGTCTGACTACAAGAATCATTTATACATGATTTTCCATGGATTTATTTTACCTGTCCATCAAACCATCTTCAATAAACATGCTCCTCGGCTGTCTAACGAGGCTAGCATTGACTTAACTTCAATCAGAAGTTGGTTCGGGGAGGAGAAGCTCACTTATATTAGGGTTTTTTGTAGTATTATAGACCCTCATGTCCTTCCACTCTACGTCCCAGATACTATATTAGCTGGGGAAATAGCTTACGAGATAGTGGAAAAAGGGATGTCTAGAAACCTTAAAGATTCTAAGAAACAAGTATGGCCTCCATTTCCCCTCCGTTGTGGCACTTACACATTGCATGATTTTAAACATGCTGAGAAAGAAGCAGAGAAAACAAAGGATCTAATTCTAGTGGTTATTCCTAAAAGACAATATGATCCAAACAAGGTCGCTTTCAATTTCACCAGTCAGGTGAAAGTTAGTAAATTTATACATGAGAAGGATGAGTTTGATGACTTATTCGCTTCAACGGAGTTGTTCTCACCAGTAATTCATCTAGAAAGATTCAAATTTGGAGCCGAGAAGATGGAAAAATTCATGGAATACATGACATAGAGTTTACTAACAGTACCTCTGTATTTATTAAATAATACCCATATTGTTCAACAAGTAGAGCACAATGGGGAGTAGACTATTGAAGAGACTTCCGGGGAAGGGGAAACAGGTGGGAAGACCAGTGAACCCCTTAGCACAGATGTTCATATTGACCCCATCTTAATAAAAGAATGGGAGCAATTTGATTAGTAGATCAAAACCCAGAGCGACTCCCAAAACATTACCACATCAGCATCGCCCGCGACACAATGGCCCACCGTTCCTGATAGTGCGATTGAAGTAACACCTACTAAAGACATAGCTCAGAAAGAGATTGAAATAATACTTGAAAATCCTTTAAGATAAATTACACTGAATATTGAGGAAATACCACCCTTGGATGTATTTTACAGCCAAAAACACAAGGTTGTAGTCAAGAGGCAGAGGGAGAAGAGGAAAATAGACCAAACGTCATCCACAGCTCCTCAGTCTGAATTTATGAATGTTATATGGAAGGATTCAGAGGTCAATCCTTCTGAGGATTTGACTAAGTTATCTCAATTTGCAAGGGCATACACAACCGCTACAATTGATAAGGCAACTGAGGTTAACCAATTGTTCAAAGAAAAGGATCAAAGCATTAATACACTTGAAGAATAGGCAACAATAGAACAACAGAATATTAATCAGCTTGAGGAACATTTGGCAGAAGAAAAACAAAAGAACAAGCAGCTTGAGGTACAATTAAACCTGGAGAAACAGAAGATCGACCAACATGCCATCCAAAAACAACAACAGTTGTCTCAAGAGTTCGAACAACTTCAATTGACACATCAACAAGAAATTAAGGCTAAAGAGGAGAAAATCACACAATTGCGACTCTATATAGAACAGTTCACAGATTATCCCAAGGTTGAGGAATTTAGAAAGGAAGCCCTATAGGCAAATAAAGCCTTATCTCAATAGCCAAATCTACTTTGCCATAAAATATCTCTTATCGGTCCACTATGAATCATAACTACATCATTGATCGATCAAGAAGTTAATACCATATTAAAATTTGAGGATGCAGATGATAAGGTCACAAATTAACTCTCCTGTCAAAGCACAATAGAAGGAAGAGCTGCTAACCTACCGAAAATTCAAGAGTCGCATAAAGAAATATTGTTTTCGGAATGGGAAACATAGTTGATAAACGCAGAAAGGGCTACCTCCAGGGCTAGGTATATAATGAATAATGTGATTGAGCTGGTAAATGATGGTTTATATGGAGCCAATTTAATTTCCAATTGTTCCCCAGGTAATATTCCAAAGGCGAAAGTATTAGAAAATCAATGGAAGCAAGTTTTGGCCACCAAAGATGAACTCAACAGAATACAAAGGCTTAACTAGAATGTGTATTGGTCCTTTTTGGTCAAGTTGCACATCCAACAGATGACCATCAAATGCCTTGTTGATGCTATTGATCACATGATCCCCGAGCTTTCACATGCCACTTGCAGGGGATAACTACACTCCATGATGAGTCATCCTTCGGAAATGCAAAACATGCTTTCAATTTGTTGGTTGCGGATACAGGAGAAGAAATAGATGCGATGAATCTTTTAAAAGGTGATCGCAATACTATTTTTGCAATTCAAATCCTAGATTTTAATGTAGGAAGTTCCAACAACTCTCAATGATTTTTGTGAACAGTTTGTTTTAATATTATTATAAAAACCCTTTCAGGTTATTTTAGAAAGGGTCCTTAATTTGTACAAAAACTAGACTTGAGAAGTTGCACTTCTGCACTTCTTAATTTATTTTTATAAGCCATGGATCAAGGTTTCAGATTTTTGTGAAAGAAATTAAATCAAGACCTACATTTTTGTATCTCCTTGGAGTTTCCAGAATAAGAAGGTGGAACCAGAATGTTACTTATATAACGAGACTCAAATGCATTCGGTATTTCTATCACTATTCTTTTTGTCTTGTTTTTTATGTAATTAGCATTCCATTTAATTTGCCATTGTTGATGTATTCAC
>APFE031099452.1:0-12471 GCA_000404065.3 Pinus taeda
GCCTGCTTCACTTTGTAGATCCATCTCGAACCCACCATTGATTTCCCCTCCAATCTTGGGACAATCTCCCATGCACTATTTCTGACAATCGAATCATACTCTTCCACCATGGCATCTACCCATGCGGGATCCTCCACAGCTTCCTCGAAAGAGGATGGCTCAGTCACGACACATTTTCTCACAAGATCCATGTATCCAGTATACCGATTAGGTGACTGTCTCTATCTGCGTTGTGCTGTAGGTGGTCCTACAACCTTCTCTGCATCTTGAGCTAGTCGCTCAGCTTCTGCAGTGCGCTTTCACCCTCTGATGGTTGGCACTGCATGAGTGGTCTCTTCCACTCCATGAACTTCATCTTGTGGCTACTCCACATCATGAAGCTCATCCTTAGGAGCTAATAGCTCCTCATATGCATGCAAGTGCGAATCCCTCTCAAGCGAACACTTCATGGCTTTCTCCTCCTGAAATTTGATATCCCGCCACACAATAGTCTTCCGACTGTCTAGAAAATCCACACGATAGTTGTGGGGTGTATCAGTGTACCCAACAAATATCCCAACCTCTGCGGTCAGCTCCAGCTTCTTCCTGGCATCCTTCGTCACATGCATGTAAACAGGAGAACCAAAAGTCCTCAAATGGGAAATATCAAGCCTCCTTGAGTGTACTCATGCCAAGTATCCTGTGAGGACAACAGTTCTGCACATATACTACAATATTGCATGCCTCTGCCCACAAGTGAAGGGGTAGGCCCTGATCATGCAACACTGCCCGTGCAACACCCACGATCATTCTGTTCTTCCGCTCATCAACCTCGTTATGCTGTGGGTTATGGGGAGCTATGAGCTCTATTCGAGTCCCTTCTGCGTTGCAGAAGTCCTTGAACTCGCCAGAGATGAATTCACCACCATTGTCGCTCCCAAGAGCCTTCACCTTCTTCCCCGATTCCTTCTCGACCAGTGCTTTGAACTCACAGAACTTTGAGTATGTCTCGCTCTTCTTCTACATGAAGAAGATCCAACACTTTTGAGAGAAATCATCAACAAAGATCACGTAGTAGTTGTGCTTTGCTGTAGAAGCTACTGAGAAAGGTCCACACACATCTGTGTGAATTCTCTTAAGGATCGTCGTGGCATGACTATCCTTCTTGTGGAAGGTGGCTTTCACAAATTTTCCCAAAGTACACCCCTTGCACTGATCTGACTGCACAAGAGTTCCTTTAGGAAGCCCAGTAGAAATCTGCTGTAGTATCTTCAAAGCTCCATGGTGAAGGTGGCCCAATCTCTGATGCCACAGCTTGCCATCATCCCGGCTCACCACTCCTTCTACCTTGCATACCATTGCTGCCTAGCCATCTACATGCAAATGATAAAGGTTCTTGGCTCGAACCCCTATCTTCTGGGTTTCTTCAGTTGTCTTACTGCGTAGGAAATCCTTTGCCTCGCTGAAGACAACATCATATCCCTTGTCTTCTAACAACACCACAGAGATAAGATTCTTCTTCAATCATAGAACATGCATCACTTCCTTCAATATGAAGGCTTTACTAGACTCCCTCTCAAAGGAAATGGTACCGATACCGGTCGCACTGTATCTACCATCATCGCCCATCTCGATGTGCACTCCAAGATCTTTATGTTAGGCTCCTATACTACTAGTGTAACCCCTTATTGTTATTAGTACAACCCCCTTATTATATTGATGTACCCATGTAGTGCCCATATTGTCACTATTGTGCCCCATAGAAGCCCACTATTGTTATTATTGTGCCCTTACATTATTATTGTTATGTCGGCTCTGATTATGTTATGAGCCCTTAGACTCCTATATATAGAAAGAAGGTATTTTCATTTGTATCATCCAAGAATTGTTCATTTATGTAATGTAAAGGAGGTTTCCCCCTCGAAGAGGCTGAATTCTAAGGTGTGGATCTCTCTTTCCTATCTTTTTGTGAGCTGGTTTCATAACACTTTCTCATCCAGATCAGAAAACAAATCTCGATCTCCTGTCATGTGAAAGATGCACCACTTTCCAAGAACCATATCGATCCCATCACACTTGATACTAAGCATGTGATCAATGAAAAATCTAGCTCAAACTGCGAGGCTAAGGCCTCTCCCACTACAGATCCAACAACTTGCTTATTTTTCTTCTTCTGCGGACAATTTGTGGCATAATGTCTGTGCTGGTGACAGTGAAAGCACTTCACTTTGGACATGTCCTTCTTCTTGCCTTTCGCACCAGAATGAGAAGCTTTCTTGTTCTTCCCCTTCTTTGCTTTGGCAGCCAAAGCGCAATTTTCTTCATCAGATGCCTTTGATGAAGATTTGTCCCTGGTATTCCGCCTGATCTCCTCTTGCACAAGATCAGACCAAAGTCTCTCCCATCCTAGAAATTTCTCCTGATAGGAATGCCAACTCTTTGAAAGACCAAGGAGAGCCAAGCTCACCAGGTCCTCATCATCGACAGTCACCCCCACACTTCCCAGCTCATCTAGGAATTGGGTGAATTTCGTGAGATACTTGGGCATACTGTCTCCTTTCTCACACTTAATGTTTCTAAGTTTATCCTTGAGTGCCAAATTCCTCTGGTCGCTCTTGCTTTGGAATAAATTTGTCAACGCTTTCCACATCATGTATGGAGAAGCCTTTCCATGCAAGCTAGATACAATGTGATCCTTCATGCCCTCCAACAGAATCCTTCGACAATTTGCTGTCTTCTTTTGCCAAGCCTCAACTTGAGCAGCATCAATAGGTTTTGGAACTTCAGCATCTATGAACTCCTTCAACCCATTTTCATCTAACACCGCCTCCATCCTGTCTTTCCATCTAATATAATTTGAGCTGCCTTCAAGGGCATACTCCAATCGAAATCCGTTGAAAGACATTTCAACTTCGACACCAAGAAAACATTGTTGCAAATTTGAATTGCACTAGCTCAAAACTCAACCACTTCTGATCTAAAATTTGTGAGAACAAAGTATTTCTTGTACAGATCTTAAATATATGGGCATTTACTGGATATCTCATCTTCCAAAATAAGGATGAATCCAGAGGCTACCTGGCCCGATTACAGACTCTGCCTGAAGAAATAAAATGTAATCACTTTTTGAATAATAGATCTGATGATCAACTTTTCTCTAATACCATGTAGAAATTTGAATAATATAACACTTATTCACAGAGATGATCTTGATTATACACTATTTGCAGAATGCATGCATAATACATAACCTCCTCTATCATTGATCATCAATTTGCGGAACTAAAAAAACAATTGCATGCACACATTGAAACATCAATCACACATATCCACACAGTATGTAATGGGGAAAGCATACAGCTGAAAACCCCCAGCTATCTGTATATTATTATGATAGAGAACATGTAACAATACATAGTACAATACTCCTCACAAGTACTCAGTACTATCTCCACATGCTACACACAAACTAGCTCAGATCTGAACAAGTCACGGGTTCAAATCTCCTCCACTGTTTGCCTGCCTCTACTGCGCAATCCAAGTTAAGAATAGATCAGATCCAAGTTCGAATTCCCTTGGCTTGTACTGCGCAATCCTCATTGGCAATCTCAATCAATGATTGTGCAAGCTCAGTCACAAATATAGTCACAACTGATAGTAGTCTCACCCTTCAACCACCTCTTAACCTTGTCTCCACTGAACTGTCCATGCATGAGTTACTGATGTAGTCTTTAGTTGATTTATGATTAATAATTAGTGAATAATTAATAGTTAATTCACACCACTATCACTATTGTATTTCGCAGTTAGACTAATACAACTAGTTCTAACTAAGTCAAACTGACCACAACTCATCACTCCTCAATCACTCCCCCAAAACTGAATCACTTGAGTTCTAACTGAAGTCCATCATGCAATAGCTCAACTAACCATAGGAAAAGCGTATTTCCTTCTGGCAGTTGCATGTGCCACATCCGTAGCTCGAACTGAAGTGCTGCAAGAGGATAAGATAATGTTTATAGTCCAAATATTATTAAGAGCTAATAATATTCGACTGGTCTATATTTAGACTGGCAGTCTAAAAATAGACTCCGCCCATATGTCTAAAATAGAAGTCCATCTATTTTTACCAACATGACCAATCATCCATAAATAACATCCTGCAACTCATAGACCATGATCCATATGTCTAAAAATAGACTTTGCGCCAAAAATAGCCTGCAGGCCCACTTAGTGAAGGTGACTTCTTTTCACTCAGCTCCATCATCTTGTTGCATTTTCAACAAAGGAATATAATGAAAAATCAATATAGTAGTCCCCGTTTTGGGATCCAGGGGAAAATCTCTATATATATTTGTTTTATGTTTTATTCTCTCTCCATTTCTTATTTTCGATTTTTAGAATTTTTATGGAGTTAATTTTTGTACAGGGTTAAAACCTGCAATAAATGCCAAGAGCACGGACTTGCAAAATATCAACCAAATCCATAACATGAATCTAGCTTGGCTTGTATACACAAAAAACTAGAAAAGGAAGCCATGTAATGGGTGGACACATCATCAAGTGAAACAAACACCAATAATAAATGTAACACAACCCCAATCCAATTCAAGAAAAAGGTCCCACATTCATGTTGGGATATTTCCCAAATGATATATCATACTACACATTCAAAACTTGAACCATCACATTGGGTGGTTAACACAACCGATACATATCACATAACAAAACTTTTCAATATATACTATGCATATAATTTCAAGGTTGAAGCACAAACAATAATGTTGCAGTTGTATATTTCCCAATCCTTTTCCATATGATAAATCTGAAATTCAATCATTGAATTAAATCAAGCAACCTACCTTTGAACACCATAATATAAAGTTTCCATAGTGCAAATGTATGAGACCCATTTTACTATGGTGGACCATGTAAATTTAGCATTCTGACATTTCTCTAATACATAGTTTTGAAGCAATACAAAAACATGATTGGTTACCCATTATTTCATAAGTAATTAAGATCTTTTTGTTTTTTGTTTTTGTTTTTTTGTGTCTATTTTTCTTTTCATATAAAAAAAACTAATCTATATGCTGTGATTGCAAGTACAACAAGCATAGCCAAACATCATATCATCCTGTAAAAACATCGAAATTATCCAAACACAAAAATGCATAGTCTATCAAACATGCACATTCATTCTTTTCACATGGTGGATGTAATGTAAACATTTTATTGGTCCTCACCTTTCAGTCATGAAAATGAAATTAGGTTTATAAGGAAAATGAAAATAAAGCACTGGTGGCCAATTGAGGTGTGACCAAGCATGATTGAGGAAAAATATTTTGTAGCATATTACAAAATAAGAAATTTCAAATACCAATGTCAGCACTATAGAAACCCCATCCACTTGTAATTCTTGGATTCCTATAGCCTACTCTAGGCCTATAAGTATTGTAGTGGTTGGTGATATATGTGTATTACTACTTCCTTTCCCATCAGATAATGTTTGCACTATAAGATATACTAAGGAATAAATATCCTTGTTGTAGCTAGTGTAGTCAAGGGATACCCCATGAAATACTTTAGAATGGTAGCATACATCCCTTACTCCCTCGATCAAGACTTCTCCCATAGCATACCCACTTTCATTTGTCTCCACCCTAAAGAGATGCTACAGTTTTGTGTAACACCTCCTCCCACATTTACCTGCTTTTACAAGCCCCTATGGTAAACATGAGATCAACGCTACTATGACATGACTTGACCTCCAAGTTCTAGTGATGGAAGTAGGGCCTAAAAACTGAAAACTTCCTAACATCCCTGAGGGACTACACACCACTTAGTTGATAGATAACCACCCTAGGTGATCAATCCCTCAGTTGGAAGCCTTTTTTACTGAGTTAACTACATAACACACCCATAACACCTCATGCATATGGTTATGAGGATATAAACACACTCATAAGTCTACTTACATGTAGTTATGACCCCAACACTCTAGTTTTGTGCTAGTTTTTATGAGATCTAAGCCACTTTTCGAAGCTATCCTCCAGACCACTACCCAGAACTGCTTGTAACTTTCTAGAAACATAAACAAGATGCTAGCGATTCTAACCATTCATAACATAAAAAAATTCTAACAATTCTAAAAATTCATAACTTGAACAAGAACTTGACCTAGCCATGCCTAATCTATGATATATATTTCATGAATCATATGATAAATATATACTAATACAGCGCATGAATGCATATTTGATCATAAAATTCAGAACATCGTCTGAGAATATCAAAGAAGGCTCAATGCCCTCTGAAGATAGCTGCAACAACACTTATTATCCCATGTATTCAGAAACCATTCAACAAAGTATCAAATCATGAACAAAAGCCATAGTTAGAGCACATCATAGAACCATGGTTATAACCAACATATAACCTGAATAGAAACCATGAAACATTAGGCATCAAATCCATAAAATATCAAGTACATATGCTTATTCATGACATTAGAAGAATAACTCACATATGCAAAAGACAACCAAGTCAGGGACTTCCACATACCACCCAACCTTAGATTGGGATAAACCAAATATGTCTTTCAACCAATCACCCCCGTGCCATATTTCGAGGATGAATTTGGGACCTCATGGGATAAACCAAGAAATAATCAACCAAGTAATCCTAAGGTTAAAAATAATCCACCCTAAATCTACCATGATCTCAACTAAACCTGTCCCGAGGTCACAAAATCAAACCAAGCTTGGATGCCTCATAATTCCTTCACCATATATTAAGGAATTTTTCTGTCTCAACCACTCACCCGATTCGAAAACCTTTCAGCAATCCAAATATCAACCAAATGTGAAACCCATCACATCATGGTTATCCATGAAATGGCAAGGGAAGGTTGAAACCATTGTCAAACTTGGCAAAAACAATGCCAATGACAACAAATGAACCAAATAAAAAAATTCATGTACCATGTATTCACAACTAAGCTAGGAAATCACATATGCAATGTGTTACTAGTGAAATCCTCCTGCTAAAATTGTTCCTCCAACCTTCTCCTTTCCCTCTCTTGCTTTCCTTTGCTTTCCCTTTTCCTTCCTTTTCTTTTCCTTTGCTTTCCTTTTTTTATTCGTTCCTTTCCTTTTCCTACTTTCTTTCTCTCTCTTCTTGGAGTTACCTCTTTCTCTCTCTCTCTCTCAATTGATCCAAGCTAAAAATGACAAAAGTTGTGAATTGTTTCTTTGAAGCCTCTCTATTATTGATGTCTCATTTTTATTCATTTTCCCAATAATTTACCTTGCATGCATATTTGTGTCTCTTCACCTTCGTTTTCTCCTATTTTCCTTTATTTTCATAATTAAATGCCAATTATTTCCTCTTTTGCTTTGCCAATGTCTTTTCCAATTTCCATAGAAATTATTAAACCAAAATTGATGTCCATTATGATGTTTTCCCAACATTCACCTTGGAATACTTGTCCCTTGAATTGTTCATATATTTCCTTTATTATCCTTTATTACATGAAAATTTAACCTGAGGTTGTTACAAAGCCCTCCCCCTTGGGGGAACATCGTCCTCAATTTTCTATGACACCTATGACTATAAAACCACTAAAAACAAAACATACTATTTATGGATATTTATAACATAACTCAATGCATTATTTACAATATTTTTCCATCCATTTTTCTATGGAAGATAATCTATACTAAAAACTAACTTAGTCCCTAATACTGCAAACCACTCCTTCGAAAACCTAGAAGTGAACTTGGCATCTCTACCTAATATGATATTCTTGGGAACACCATGCAACCTCGCGATCTCCCTCATGAAGATATGAGCTACCTCACTATCTAAATTAGTAGACTTCATTGCAATGAAGTGAGTTACCTTTTCTTGGTCCTTGTTGCTAACTGCCCAACTAACACTTTTCATCCCTTATTTACTCAAGCCACAATTATCCATAAGGTTAGGACTAACATAATTATAATTAGATCTAGGGTCAATCAAAATGGAAACAAATTGGTTACAAATATTACCTTCCATCTCAAAAAATGGATGCTTTATGATCCACATACTTGTTATCAAGTGTTGAATAGATTTGAGGAATTCTTTGACCAAGATACCCAATTTTTTGTGCCTCCTATGAACTGTAGATGTATGGCCTACCACCCTAGTACAATGGTCAATCCTTCTAGAGATGATCCTTGCCACAAATCCAACCCTGCAATAGTTCTCTGCCACTAACTTTATTCTATTGCTTTCCAGGATGAGGTCCATTTACCTTCTTATCTACATTAAACTTCTTTTAAGGAGCCAAATTTTATTTTTCATCTGCATCCTAAGGTATTCCTTACATTTGAGGCCACTTTCCATTTTCCTTCTCATTCCCTTCCCAATCACGCTTAGGGTCAGGCTTGCACTTCGACTTCCCATAACAATACTTTAATTTCCCGATGACTTCCTCCAATGACCGAGGGTCATCATACTGAATCTAATCTGTGAATGTTAATGGAAGTCCATTTATGATCCTTTGAATCTTCATCTTCTCATCCTTGAGATAAGGCACATACCTTAATAGCTCTAAAAATTTGGTCTAGTACTCTTCATTTCTCATGGAACCCATCTATAACTCATAGAACTCATTGACCTTTCTGTCATAATACCTCTAGGACAAGTAATTCTTCCTAAAGAGTCTTTTAAACTCATGCCAACTCAACCCTTCTACCTTGATGCCTCTAATACACTTGACATCTGCTCACCAGATACCTACATTCCTTTGACACTAAAGATCACTATATTGGCTTTCATATTATTAGTATACTCATGCAATCCAAAAAAAAATATTCATTCCAACCAACCATGCTTTTTCATCTTTTGGTTTCTTCATATCTCCATCAAAAGTAGGAGGTTTTACTTTCTTGACCTCCTTTGGAAAATACTGCTCCTCACTCGTCCTATAAGGATGATGGCAATGATAATGATGAGGTCTCTTTAAACCAAAACTAGAATAGAACCCATAAGCTCGACCTCTCCTATTAGGTGCATCCAACCATATTTCATCTCTAGCAATATCATCTTTGTCCAACCTATATCCTGATAGAGACCTCCTACCATTTTCCCCTTTAGTATTTTCCTCCTGTCCATGACTTATCCTTAGTTTTCCATATCTCTACAAATCTGATAGGCTTTGAGGTATTACTACATTAACCTCGACTTTATTTTCTTGAGCTCTGGAAAGCATTTCCTGTGTCACAATCAACCTGTTATCATATGCCTTGCAACTCATGATTTTTTCCTTCAAACTTCTCAATGTGTCTTCTATGTCAAGAGAATACTCCTCTCCTTGTTGTTCAACTAATATTTCTGGAGAGTCACGTGAATTGTAATCCACCATTCTAATCATCACCTCTAATCTTCTTCTTCCTACAAACATGCCATGTTAGATAAGCCAAACGGAAACATGATCAATCATACCATAATAAAGTTAAGGGGAGGATATCTTCTCTGCACAAATAATTCCAAATTAACACAATATACATGTATATATAAAATGACATCATCATGTCAACATATCAACATCTCACATCATGCATGTTAACACAAACCATAACACTTACTATATACCTGACAACTATAGTGACTACAATGCATGCATATTAGTCACACATACAACTGACATGTATGCATAAGAATCACGTCAAGCCCATGCATTCTAAGTGTTTTAACTTGGAAGATCTGATACCACCTTGTAGTGCTCCTCCCACATTTACCCACTTTTACAAGCTCCCTAGGGTAAACATGATATGAGTGATACTATGACATGACCTGAGATCCAAGTTTGAGTGATGGAAGTGGGGCCTACAAACTAAAAAATTCCTCACATGCCTCAGGGACTACAGACCACTCAGGATCTAGATAACCACCCTAGGTGATCAATCCTTGACATGGAACCCTTTTTGATGACTTAAATCCATAAACACGGCCATAAAACCTCATTCATGAGGTTATCAGGCTATAACCACACTCATAAGCCTGCTTCCATGTGGTTGTGACCCAAAACCTCTAGTTCTCTACCAACAGTTCCGACATCTTACCGAGTTTTCTAGGTTAGCCTCTCGACCACTACCCATAAATTATTGTAACTTTCCAGAAACATAAACAAGATGCTAATAATGCTAACCACTCAGAACTTGAATAATAAATTAACCTATCCATGCCTAATCCATGATAGACATTTCATCAAACATATGATAAACATATAAGATATAGGTTGTGAATGCATATTTGATCATAAATTTATGAACTTCATCTGAGAATCACTATGAAGGCTCAATGTCCTCTCAAGCTAGCTATAACAACACTTGTAAACCTATGCATTCATTAACTATGATTATAGCCAACATATAACCATAATAGAAATCAAATCCATAGCTAGATCACATCATAGGACCATGATTATAACCAACATATAACTAGAATAAAAACCATGACAAATCAGTCATAAAATCCACATAATATTAGGTACATGTGCTCACTCATTACATTAGAAGAATAAATCACGTTACTTATGGAAAAACAAACCAAGTCTCAGATTTCCACGTACCATCTAACGATATAATGGGTTGAACCAAATATTTCTTTCAACCAATCGACCCCATCCCCTATTCTAATCATGAATGTGGGATGTCATGGGATAAACCAAGACATAATAAACTAGGGACTCAGAGGTTAAACCACCTCCACCCTCAACCTACCACGATCTCACCTAAACTAGTCACAAGATCACAAAACCAAATAAAGCTTGGATTACTCATAATTCCTTCACCATAAATTAAGGAATTTTTCTGTCCCCACCCACCTATTGAGGGCTTCCCATAGGAAACCACCTCCACCCCAAACCCTTGGGATTTCCCTGAGAACACCTCACCTAGGTATGAAACCTCTCGGAAATCCAAATCTCAACTAAGAATGAATCTCATCACATCATGGCTATCCAGGAAATGATAAGGCAAGGATGAAACAACTCTCAAGCCTGACAAAACCCATACCAATGACAACAAATGAACCAAATAAACAAATGCATGTACCATGCTTTCACACCTCAGCTAAGAAATCACACATGCAACCTGTTACCTGCAAAGTCCACATGTTGAAGTTGTTGAACCAACCTTCTCCTTAAGCTCCCTTACGTTCCTTTGCTTTCTCATTTCTTTCCTCCGCTTGCCCTTTGATTTCCTTTGGTTTTCCTTTTCTTTCCTTTTATTGCATTCTTACTCTCTCCTCTTAGAGTTCTCTCCCTGTCTCTCAATTTATCCAAGCTAAAACTATCAAAACCTGTGAAATGTTTCTTTAATGCCTTTTTGTTATTGATGTCTCATTTTTCTTCATTTTGCCTCTAATTTCCCTTGCATGCATCAATAGTAAAAAATGTGATATTAGTGATTATGGGACTAAAACATTTAGTCATCACGGTTATTTCAAGTGAATTTTTAACTGACCCAACTAAAAACGAGTAATTTAGTTTAGGGATAGAACATACAACTAAGTTATAAGTGCTCCAACTAAAACAAACTAACTTAAATGACTAATTTAGTGTTAGGCCCCTATAATACTAGTGACTCCCTCATTACTATTGTGATTGTATCCCTTATTGTTGTTATTGTGCCCTATTGTCCCCATATTGTTATTAGTATGCCCCACAGAAACCCACTATTGTTATTTTTGTTCCCTTATGTTATTATTGTTATGTTGACTAGATTATATTGTGACCCCTTAGACTCCTATATATAGGAGGGAGGTTTAGTCATTTGTATCACCCAAGAATTGTTCATTTGTGTTATGTAAAGGATGTTTCCCCCAGAAGAGGCTAAATTATAAAGTGTTGATCTACCTTTTCTATCTTTTTGTGAGCTGGTTTCCTAACATTTGGTATTAGGGCTTTGGATTCTAGGGTTTCGCTACTCCAAATAGGTCATTGAGGCATGTTTGCTATAACTATTTTTTTGCGATGTTTCAGAAGGTACAAAAAACCCAATTGAGCCGAAATTGTTCTGAATCTTTTGTCCAAATTGCAGAGCTTGTCTTGCTATATTTTCGGAGATATGATCTAAGGAAGTTAGGGTTTTTGCAGACTCCCGAATTACATTCCAAATAGGTGACCTGGGGAAAATCTTCGTAACTTTTTTTTTTAGCACTATATTGAAATTTCATCAAAATTTTTAGAATGATAACATTCTATAGTTTTCTTTCTATTAGTGTCAGGTACTAAGGTCGAAATAGTGACACTTGGCACGTCATACAATTTCTCTCTACTAAACTAGTTTATAATCATGTCACAGTGGGAGATTTGGCATAACACTTCCTTGGGGAATCCAATATTGATCAGACTTGTGTGGTTAGAAAGAGGACTCAAAGGGATAACTCTGGACAACATTTCAGATATTCAAGATCCACAGTTATAGAGATACAACAGATTCA